>JAPFBL010000768.1:0-119770 GCA_026182355.1 Hermatobates lingyangjiaoensis
TTTTTTGGGCTAGTTTAGCAGGATTGTTGCTACATTATGTTGATTTTAAGTTTCTTTAGGTACACTGAGGACTTTTAATAGAAATACAGCCATGAGAATGACTAAATTGCAACAGGTGGTTTAAAGGGAATAATGATCTTTTTAAAAGTTATTCAAACCTGTAATGCCTTTATAATCAAAAAACACTTTGAACTGAAGTTTTACATTTTGATAGGCTACTCTATTGAAAATTATACAAGTATTCTTTTATTAGTGATAATAAAATAGCTTTTAAAAGTTTTTTTTTTTAATTTATTTCTGTTGAACCAATGTGTTCTATTCTTTGTTAATGAGTATCAATGTTTTTGAGTAATCTATTACAACATAGACCTGTTACACAGAAGATGCGTAGTTGTATATTTAATAATAAAGATGTTAAAAAAAATAATTTATTTCAGTTGTTTGTTTGATAAATGATTTATAAGTATTTATGTTAAAAGATCACGCGTACTTTGAGTAAGCAATTCAATTATTTCTCACGAGTCCTCGAATCTTTACTTTTTTCTGTTGATAACATCATCGCAGACTAACTTAACTGGGGACTACGTGTAGATTTGCAGTTCGTTACCCGCTCAGGCTTGTGATTTATTGACACGGGATGTGAAGCGAATATGCGATCATGTCGTTTCTCGGAGAGGACGTTTAGCCATCATGCCTGCTACAACTCTAAATGCACTTGAGTAAAGAAAAATTAAGAATCCCAATATAGAATTTTTATTTCGTGGAATCACAAAGCACCAATTTCTGACCTAACATATGTCTGTTCTCTCGTGGAGCGACCATTGCAATCTAACCTGATATCTATACCTCTGATTTTCTACTTTTTATTATTTTATAATTTACAATATATTCTATAAAAGAAGATAAAAATGATCATTTTTTACTACTAAACCGTTTTTACATAGTTACTAAACTAAAGTCATAAAAAAAACAAAACTATTTTATGATTTGGGCTGATTTTCATGTTTTAAGGTTTGTAAAATCCATTATTAAACTATGTTTGCCTGCGTATTGTTAGTTTGGTGAACGCCCAAAATGTTACAAACATTCTACAATTTACACTATTTAAAAAATATTAACAAGATTTTAGGTAGGATTTATTGTAGTATAAAATCTAAAAAAAAATGTTTTCGATAATTTAAAAGATTGGAAAAGCACTTTATCGTACTTACATCAAAATCAGTCTAAGCCACTTTTGATAACATGGCTAAGGTACTTTAAAATTTTTTTTTCTATAATTTTGTTATTTTTAGCTAATCCAAAAACATTAATTATCGAATCAACAATTTTCTCATAAAGAATACTGAGTTTTGAAAATTCAAAAGAGAAATTTACACAAATAGCATAGCTATTTAGATCTATCTGTATCAGAATGTGCTACAACAATGATGAAATTTACGTTACAGTCGACCAATTACTGGTAGCCCCAATAAAAATATATCTATTAGTTTAATTGTTGCCAATGAGTTTCATAAAATGTCTATTATAGAAAGTTGAGGGTAGAGTTGTTCTTTGAATACTTATTTTTTTTATTGTTATCATGCGATACTCACATAAATTGAAAATTTCATATTTTGGAATAGATGACCTGAAAAGGAAAATTTTAAGTCATTTTTCCTATAAAGTAGATTAAAGTACATCTATCATTATGTATTTTTGCCAATGACAATTGAATGCATCTCTACATCAACTTTATCTTCCAAATTTCATTGACTTCCGTCACAGAGTGGTGATATGTAGCTGGTTTTGGCTGCATACTAACTAGCAGACACATATCCCGACAATTTTAAAATATTGATATCTGATTCAGAGAACATCGAAACGTGTAAAAACATCGCAATCTTTTCAGCTTCACTGTAGTTAAACATTTTTTTCTCAACTACAAGCATTGGTATTCAGAAGTGATTGTAATTTGGTATCTACGATTAGCGGGGTTTATAACGGAGTGAGGGGTGACCCATTGGTGGCACTCCATAACATGGTTACCCTCACAGCTGGTTTAATAGAGGAGGTCTCGGAGCCATGTTCTTTTTAAACGCCTATGCGGGTTTGAATATGTTACAGGTGAGTGAAGGGAATGAGTAAGTGGGTTAGGGTGTTAGTAATCTGTTGTGGAATAATTTATATCTTTCTACCGCAAAGTTCTGAACAGATGGGACTTTGAGGTCTTGGAGTATGATTTTGTTGGGGACATAGAAAATCAATGTGATAGTTTTCTGATGATTGTCAACCGTAGGGCTTGTAAACGTTGTATGCTGAATGGTTTGGTGGAACCCCAGATTTCTATACCATAGGCTTCAAATTCGTTGTAGTCTGTCTCTAAGTCTCTGTACGTTTAAGTCTTGTGCGTGGACTCCAAGCATCCGGGTTTCAAACTGTAGCCAAAGGTAGCACACATGGTCACAGGAGGGATGATCTTATTATTCAGAAGTACTGGAGAACAGTTTTTACGAGAAAGAGTGAAAGTAATGTGAGAGCTCTTTTCCTCATTGATTTTAAAAAAAAAATAATATTATTTTTTACACAAAAATAAACATAGTATTCAGGAAGCTTTCATATTAATTGTTATTATTAGTAATCCCCTTTTTTTTAATTTTATAAGTTGAAGAAATTACGAATAAATTAAATTAATATCTTAGTAAATATTTTTTATCAGAAATTTGCCCAACAAATTTGATCTCACCAAGAATATTTTAAATAGTGCATTAGCTTCAAATTTATGAATCGCTTTTTAACATGTGCTCCTTGAATTAATCACCTACAATTTCTTTTTAAACATGCATTCATACTCACAGATATGCACTTCAAAAAACATAACAATATAGTTATATATATATATATATATATATAATATTAAAAAATAAGAATAAACAAATAAAATCTTTAATAAAATTTGTCAAAATAAAAACCCAAAAAGACGGATTATTTAAATTGGGGACCTAGAAGAAGCGAGGGAAAATCTTACTTGTCCCAATTTTATTTGGAATAAGTTGTGTTTCAGGGAGGAAAAAAAAGAAAAGAAAAACAAGGAAAATTCTCTCCACGGAAGTGGCCAAGGCCTTTCCTTTCCTCTTCCTCTTCCCTTCTTTTCTTCCCTTCTTTTTCTTCTCCTGACGACGGAAAGCGAAAAGGCCTTAAGCCGCTTCTTCTTTTTTGTTTTATTTATATATATGTATATAGTTATAGTTATTAATTATGTAACAAAAAAAAATAGTAATCTTAACCTTTTATTCAAAAATCACAGAAAAGTAATACATATTTTCTTCTGAAAACATATTGGTTCACTATGAACTACTATCATTTAGTCATATGTTAAGTCAATTGTTTCGTGTTTAAAATATAAAAAAAAATATTGTTTATATTTTTCAATATATACGAAATATATGTAATGAAAATACCTTCGTCATGAATTTAGCGAAAAGATTAAACATTTTTTAACAATAAAAGTTAATTGATTTTAATTGAATCGTCCTGTGTTCTTATACAACTTTTGTTAAAAGCAAATTAGATTACTAACATTTATATATCATATATATTGGCAGAGAAAAAGTTGTTGGGTAAAATATTCATAGAGGTGGTATATATAAAATTCTCTTTTCGAAGAGCAATCTGAATTGAAGTGGGCAAACTCATAAATATTCAAATATGTTTTAATAGCAGAAATACAGTATTCATACTGGAAATGATACCCTACTTTTTTGTTGAATGTCAGTTTTGTCAATCTATAAACGAGAACTAGTCAAAGAAATAGTATTGAAAAGTCAAATAATAACCTACATTACAGTCAGTTCTAATCAAACATAGTTGTCATTACTTGATTAATAGCTGTTCTGTTTCATCCAAATTGTATTAATTTGCTGTTGAAAATGTTACCAACAAATTTTTAATATTTTTAATTTTTCCTATCAGTTTTAGTTTTTTTTTTAAATTTTTCCCCTTGCCCCGACTATTTATGTATGGATTCTTTTATGTTTGGATAAATTAACCCTTCAAATAATTTACTTTTTTATGCTTTAAAACTTTGTTCTTTTTTTTAAAAAAAAAACTGTGCAGGAATTTATTTATGTTTAAATATTCACTATAAAATCAGAAAGACTATCCAAAGTGGATACAAGAGGAGTTTAAAATCGAAAAAGAGTTAAACACAAGTAAGAAAACACACTTTCAAATACAAATTTTCGGGTAATCCGTCTTCAGGAGAATAGAGAGAGCACGTTATTGGCGCAACGGTAAGTAACCCTTATTTATGTTGAAATATTTGTAAAATATTTATTTTTATATTCATGATATAAAAAAACCCCATTCATACCATAAACATTTTATATCATAAACATTATATATCATTTATTCATTTATGTATGAATAAACATTCATACCGTAAGCATTTTTAATTCAAAAATTAAACATTTATTATTTATGTATAATAAAATTCATACCCTAAGCATTTTTACGGATTCTAAAAACACTTCAAAAACTTGGGGAAAATGAATATATGTATGAATAAACATTCATACCGTAAGCATTTATATATCATAAACATTATATATCATTTATTCATTTATGTATGAATAAACATTCATACCGTAAGCATTTCTACGGATTCTAAAAAAACTTCATGAACTTGGGGAAAATGAATACATCTATGAATAAACATTCATACCGTAAGCATTTCTACGGATTCTAAAAAAATTAAACTTGGGAAAATGAATAATTATGAATAAAATTCACCGTAAGCATTTTACGGATTTAAAAAATTCATGTTGGGAAAAATGAATAATTTATAATAAACATTATACCGTAACATTTCTACGGTTTTAAAAAAAATTAAGAACTTAAAATAAAATTTGAAAAACATTATCCTAAGCATTTCACGGGTTCAAAAAAAATTTGTTGGGGGAAAAGAATAACATGAATAAAACATTCAACCTAACATTTCTGGTTCTAAAAAAAAACTTCATGAACGGGGAAAAATGAATAATCTTGAATAAAACATTAAAAGAAAATTTTAGGATTCTAAAAAAAATTAGAATTGGAAAAAAAAAATTATGAATAAAAATATAAGATTTTGGTTCAAAAAAAACAAATTGGGGAAAATGAAAAAGAAAAAAAATACCTAACTTTTAAAAAAAAACTTCCTTTTTTTGGGGAAAATAATAATCTTGTAAAACAAAAACCGTAAATTTTTTTTTAAAAAAACCAAAACTTGGGGAATGAAAACATCATAAAAAACACCAACTTAAAACTTCAAGAATTCCCAAAAAAACTTCAGAACTTGGGAAAAATGAAACTTTCTTGTAAACTTCTCCGGCTTTTCCCACGAATTCAAAAAACTTCATGAACTTGGGGAAAATTTGAATACATCAAATGAAAAACCATTCAACCGTAAGTTTCAGGATAAAAAAAATTAATGGGGAAAAAGGGAAATTTGGGGAATAAATTCTAGGGTAAATTTAGGGATTTTTTAAATGAATTGGGGGAAAATGGGGAAATTTAAAAAAAAAAAAAAAAAAAGGAAATTTGTGGTGAGGCAGACCAGGCGAATCACACAGGTAGAATGACCACTATTGAGCAACCCTAAAACCTATGTCTGTGTCCTCTTAATAAGTAAGAGGACAACTCAAGTGAAAACCAGGTTTAATTAAAGAATTTGGAAAAAATAAATCCTGTGTAATATAAGACATTTAAAATTGTAATAATAATATAAATAAGAAAGAATATCATAAAAAAAATTAAAGGAGAAAAGTATATAGTTGAAAGTACAAACACTAATATTTGAATATAAAATATTTTAATAGGGACTGTTGGTTGCGAAAACATAAAACAAATGTAAAATGTTAAAAAGAAAAAAAATACTTCAACCTTGTTAAAACATAAAGCGATTTCTTGCTTTTTTCAGAAAGTTAACAGGAGCCTAATTGATCTTTGTAACAGACAGGAAACTCTGAAGTGTTTTTTTTATATAAAAGCCAAACTTTTGTGGTTTGCAACTAAGAGTAATTTTATATTCTTATAAAATTACGGACGGAACTGTAATTACGAGGGCTGACAATAAAGTAAGGTCTCCAACGCTGCAACTTCGCCAGATCACGTGCTAGGCGAAATCTGGCAACACCGCCGTGTTCCTTGGTTCCCCCAGTACCACTTTGCTGCTGGGTGCGGCTTCCCCGACCGCTCAATCTTGGCTGAGCAGCCGTCAACGATGGAGGTACCCCTCGCGTCAGCGTCCAAGTGCGAATTGCGTTCTGTAATACGTTTTTTGAGTGCGAAAAAGGTGACACCTATTGAAATCCATCGTCAACTAGTTGAAGTTTACGGGAAAAAGTGTATGGACATAAAAAACGTGCGTAAGTGGAGCCGCGAGTTCAATTCCGGGCGCACTAATGTTCACGACGAGGAGAAAGTGGCCGACCGTCGGTCTCGGATGCGATTGTTCAAGCAGTGGAGGCAGAAATGCTCAAAAACCGCCGTGCGACAATGAGGGACTTGAAGAGAAGCTTGGAGGATGTGTTGTAGCAGCGAAAACAATCCGTCATATACTCCTTGTGAACAATTGCAGTATCACAAAGTTTCTGCCCGATGGGTGCCGAAACAGCTGACGAAGACCACATGAAGCGACCACTATGTCCTGTGTCCCTTAATAAGTCCAAGACGTGACACCAAGTGAACTACCAGGTTTAATTAAAGATTCCGCCCTGAAAAAATAAATCCTCGTGAAGAAGACATTAAATTGTAATAATGACGCGGAGGTAAATCAGAAAGAAGGTCATAAAAAAAACTGGCTAAAGCGAGGACGGAGATGTTGAAAGTACAAACACTAATATGAATATAAGATATTTTCATAGGGACTGTGCGATTGCGAAGACATAAAACAAATGTAATGTTAAAAGGAAAAAAAAATGGCGATTCAACTTGTAAACATAAAGCGATTAGCTTTTCAGAAAGTTAACAGAGCCTAATTGATCTTTGTAACAGACAGGAAACTCTGAAGTCGTTTTTTGTTAAATAAATGTCAAACTTTTGTGGTATTGCAACTAAGAGTAATTCTGAGACCTTACTTTATAAAATGTACGGAGGAACCTGTATTATTATGGTGGGGAAGGTGATAATTTGAGGTTTTTGATTATGAATACACATTAACTGCATTCATCCAATGAATACTTATTATATTCAAACATATGTGTCTTTTGATATCTTAACTCAATAGATTCCATATCGCTGACAGTGACAGGTGTTCTTGTGATGGTGTACCACCACAGACTTGGAACCATATACTCTTCAGCTGACCAAATATTGACCAAGAGCGACAACAATTTATGACATTTACAATAACAACTGGTTGTGGTTGACCTCCAGCAAACAGTACGATAGTGCAAAACAGTGAACTATTTCAAAATTTTAAAAAAATTTATATACCTTATAGACTTTAAAAAACTTTTATAGTGTGTATCATAATATTTAATTTAATGTAATGAAAGGTTTAGTGCAATGTATTTTAATATTAAAAAAGTTCAATAACATGTAATTTATATATATATACCTTTAATAATATTAAATATTATAATATTTATATATATTATATATATATATAATGAGTCACCGCCCTGCCTTCCTGCGGGACTCTTCGCTCTTCGCTCTTTACACCTCCTGATGACGACGATGGTTGAAATATCGATAAGAGTTATGTCTGTGTCTTTCTGTGTGTTTTCTTCGATTTGAATTTATTTTATATATATATATAAAACAAGATTTCACATAATCACGTGAAATAATAATCAATGATCAAACCACAATAAGAAAATGGAAAAACAAGACTAAGATCTTTCAACCGTAACAAGCGGTCTTCGTCAGAGTCAAAAACCCAACCAAAAACCCTCTGAGGTAAAATGGATAAACCAACAAAAGTCTCCACACAAATGAAGTTTTATTCAACGCGTTTCAAACATTTGTGTTCATCATCAGGAAGACACTATAATACAAATTATATCTAATCAGTTACAAAATTAGAGTGAAATAATAAAATTCAATTAAGAGAATTCAAGGCATACATATATATTTGTTGGTTCATCCATTTTACCTCAGAATGAGTAAATACCACACAATTACGGATTGCACAACTAATGATTTAATCCTAAAATATTGAAATGTTGCAGTTACCATGTCATTTATATAGTAGTAGCATAAACAGGCACTGAAACTATCTGATTCTAAAAGGTTGTGAACTCAATAACGGTCATACTGATTAATGGAACATAATAAAACAAACAAAACATTCATTTTTACTCACGGATAATTTTTGCAGATGTTACGTAAAATTGATTCAAAGGAAAAGTATATTATAGTATATTTTAGGTACTACAATATACTTTATAGGATTTAAAATGCTTATATACAGCAAGCAAAGTGGAGAAATATTTATTCTTAATCAGCTGCTAGAAGTATATCCTTGTAATGGATCGTTAAAAAAAATCAATAATTAAGAACAATATGGAAAGTTAATTCTGGACTGGTAGATTCAGGGTTCGATTCTCACTGTGGGCCTCAATTTTCCACATTTAGCCGATCAAAAATCTTAGTACGTTAACTAACTAACTTGTTTTGGTTTATTACCGTGTGCCTATGCCTTTCGGCTATACCACGGAATAAAACAGAGCAGATCGATGTTTTTAACGTGGTGCCCTTTTGCCATGCGGAGGGGATCATAGCGAACCAATAAAGGTACTACTGGAACCCCACAGCATGCCCAAGGTGGACTTGCGGATGCGGGCATCCACGACTGACATCACGCAGTTAACTAACTAACTACTAATCATTCCTGTCTTCCCGCCAATTATAACGAACGATTTGCTTAGCACTTGCACCATTGCCTCAAGCGACAGGCAACGTTCTCTGGTAATACCTCTTCACTCCGCCCTCAAGCTTGAGACGCGAGTGACCTGCATCTGGTGTCTGAGCAACACTACTGCTTTTTTTTTATCTGTTATTGATTATCTTCTGTTGTATTAAGAAATTCTACCACTATTAAATAAATAAATCTATTTACTCCACCGAGTGTCTTTTTTTTCTACTGCTCTTTTTTCTCCCGTTCTAAGTAAGTCTTATAAACTACAGTATGAGGCCAGGCTAGCTCAGTGGTTATGTGCTCACCTCTGAACTGATAGGACCGGGGTTCAATCCTCACTTGGCCCTCGATTTATTCACGCGGGAGGTGAATAAATCTGAGCACGGCGTCCCTCGGAGAAGGACGTTTAACCGTCGGTCCCGAGCCTGTACGATGTCAGGTACTCCTTAAAGATCCCTACTCTAAATACATTTCAGTTAGGAAAAATATAGGACTCCCACTGTAGAATCAATCTTCATTGTGTGGTATCACAAAGAGTCAATGCTCGGCCTACGTGTGTTCCCTTGTGGGACTGCCACTGCAACCTAAACTACAGTATTTTAACAGCATTTATTAATAAATCATTTTTAAAAATGTTAAAAATGAATCCTAACATTAAGTTATGTAATATAAGTCGGCCAGAACTTAAATAGTATTATATTATTTTCTTTACCAATGATTTTAAAACTAAATTTCTGGCTTACAACAATTCTACATTGCGGAAAGCTGTAAGTTAATATATATATATACGTATGTGATGGGATAAATAATGAGAGGAAAAAGGATTCGATACGCAAGATACTGGATAGCCAAATGATTTCATTTTATTCGAAATATCAAAGTATTCGAAGATAATATATACACTTATAGTACAATAGAGTATGTACCACTAAATAATTCGATTTTTTTAGTAATTCTAATGAAATTACTAAAATCTGAAAGAATAATAAGTCGTAATGTTCACACCTTTTTTTATCAAAGATATACCTCTTCAGAAATATTTTAATGACCAATGACCCTTAAACAATCACAATGAATTTTTTTACTATAATAATTTGTACTAATTTCATAAATTTCAATATATTGAACCACTGAAATAGAATAATTTAAATTCCATTATTTCAAATTAGAAAAAATTACTTTAAAATGCATAACGTTTTATTCAAGGGGATTATATTTCAATAACAAAGTTGTATAATCTTCATATTAATTAAAACGCTAATCCAGCCATAATTACAAATAGTCATCAAAGAGAAAATGATTTTTCAAAATACTTGCATCATATCTCATCAATATTGTTTATCATCTGATATAATTATGAACACTGTCCTTCTTTATATACTTTACTCCTAACAAATTCGACTGTTCATTCAGTCGAATAAAAGGTCGACTGCTTTAATATAATACCTAATATATATAATTATATTATATACAAAATATATATATTATATATGCATTAACACATAGGAAGAACACAGAAAGTCACTACAAAACTCACTTCTATATATCAACATCGGTCGTCATCAGGAAGAAGTACGAAGTACTAGTGTTGAGAAGCAAACCACAACTCTTATATATAACAAGATTTCACATAAACACGTGAAATAACAATCAATGATCAAACCACAATATGAAATGGGGATAAAAGATCTTAGTGTTTTTTCCCCATTTCATATTGTAGTTTGATGATATATATATATCATCAAATATATATATTTGTCAAATATATATATATATATCAAATATATATATATATATATATACCATGATAAACGGAAACGGTCCAGCAGGACAGATTACACTTAAAATAAACTGTGACACACAGAAAGAAACATAACAAAGACTCACTTTCCAATATTTCGAAATATTGAAAAGTTATCTTTGTTATGTTTCTGTCTATGTATAACAGTTTATTTTAAGTATATATATATATATATATCTGATTGGTTGATGCGGGACCAAATAAGCTTGACTAATTTTTCAAGTTGAAGGCTTCTAGCTCTTATCGAAGTCACGTACAGCGGTTCTGCTCTTCCATGGAGTCATCTCCGCCGACACAGCAAATAGTATAAGGGCTCGCACTCCCTCAGAAAATGAACAGTTGCCGTGCGATGTCGACTTTTCCACTTCGAGTTTTCCCGGTCCGGTCCTGAAAAAAGCCATAAGTCTGCCACTGCTATCTTGTTGAGACTGGTCACAGCATGATGAAACCGATGCCGGCCTGCCAGGAAAGGATAAGGGCTCTCACTCTCTCAGGAAACACAAATACTGGCGTTGGGCATTGGCCCCACTATGCAGCGACGTCTCATTGGTTGTATTTTTGGTTGGTGGGTTGGTTGTTGGTGTTTGAACGGTTATTGCTGGTGTTAAATGGATGTTGTTGTTAACTGGTAGAGACTGGTTGCTGCGCGATGAAGCCGCTGTCGTCTTGGCAGGAAAAGTTAAGGGCTCGCACTCCCTCAGTAAACACGAATACTGGCACTGGACATTGGCCTCACTGTACAGTTTTCAATATATATATATATATATATATATATATATATATATATATATATACATATAATATAACATATATATATATATATTATATATATAATAGAATGTATATTTATATTTCCCACTTAAGTCTTTGTATAATTATTACTTTGTATAATTAAGGTACTAACTACAGTCAGTTGTATGTTATTAATATTTGTCATTAAATAAAATTTATATAAAATTCCATATACATAGTCATTGAACAGTAAAGTTGTATCAAGGTGATTCTCACCCTGATGGGCTTTAGGTATGAGTTAGCAATATTCTGTAAAAAAATGTTTTTTAATTAAATTAGAGTTGTATATATTTTTATGAATATTGAAATAAAAATAGAGTGAAATTTGAGTAAATTTTAGAACATTTTAGAAAATTGTTTAAATAAGTATAAGATTGGTGGAGTTTTTCAAAAAAAAAAAGATATCAGTTTACAATTATAAGAAATGTTTAGTTGATTGAAATTCATAAATACAGAAAGAACCATTATATTAAATGAGTAATTTAATTAGGAAAATAATCCTGAAAATATAATAAATACGAAAATAAATTAAAAAAAAAAAATGATGGTTAGAAGGTAGTAGGAATTGAAACAAAAGGTTTCAATGGTAAGAGAAAGGACAAGTTGGTGTTTTGTGTGAGTTTCGAGTATAACTACAGAACGAGGAACAAAGAGTGAAGCAACTTGCGCAACAAACTTAATATCGTAACTGGGGCCTAACTTGCTATTAGTTTAGGCTGTACGTATCCACTTCTTTATTTCCACCCACAACCACCAGCAACCTTAATTCACCATCTTTGTTTCCTTAACTCTCTCCACAGTACCAGTCCTAGTTAACTATTTTATCTTGGCAAAACTTTTTTTTTTCACATTCATCAAGTAAATAATATATAAAGCAAGTACTATTCCTTTTAAAAATATTGTTACATTGTTGATGAGATATACTTTTTTTTTTTTTTTAGGTAACTACTAGTTCGTAATTAATTTTAAAGAATTTAGAAAACTCTTCTGAAAATGTTTGAAAAAAAATTTACTATATATATGATCAACCACAATAAGAAATGGGAAAACATTGATCGTTATTATTATTAGTGGTTGATCATTGATTGTTATTTCACGTGTTTATGTGAAATCTTTTTATATATATATATATAAAAGGATTTCACATTAACACGTGAAATAACATCAATGATCAAACCACAATAAGAAATGGGAAAACAAGACTAAGATCTTTCAACCGTAACAAGCGGTCTTCGTCAGAGTCAAAAACCCAACTAAACACTAGATGCAGAAAACATCTGGTGAGGAGTTGAGAAGAGTGGGAGGGAAGAGTGGTTTTCTCACCAGATGTTTTCTGCATCTAGTGTTTAGTTGGGTTTTTGACTCTGACGAAGACCGCTTGTTACGGTTGAAAGATCTTAGTCTTGTTTTCCCATTTCTTATTGTGGTTTGATCACTGATTGTTATTTCACGTGTTTATGTGAAATCTTTATATATATATATATTGGTATACTTTGGGAGCAGACCTTCTTTTAAACATACCTCATTAAAGATCTTGCCAACATTAAGTTTAGTATGTTTATTAAGTTTACTCATGTTTATTAAGGTAGTGTTTTTTAAAAGAATATTTTATTATTAGTTATGTTTGATAGAAGTGAGGTAATTGTCATTGTAAATAAGTATTTATTAGAATTGTTTAAAAAAACCTTGTATATAGAATCCTTGAAAATGGTCAACGTAGACCGAAACGTCGGAAATGTAATATGAAAAATACAATGAAAGATAAAAAAATCGGTGAGTTAATTTATATGGTACCACAGAGATGGAAAGGTAGCATTCGAAACCTTGAAAAGGTATGTAGGAAACATACTAAACTTAATGTTGGCAAGATCTTTAATGAGGTATATAATATATATATATATATATATAATATATATATATATATATATATATTTATTATTATTATTCTTTTCTTTATAACTAACTATAAACTTTTCTTTCTTTTTTTTTCTAACTAACTGTACCTTCCCTATTAATTCTTCTCTCTTTCAACTCTTTATTTAATATATCTTTTCTAGTTTACTATTAATCATAATTATTATTATTATTAATTATTATTAACATTATTATTATTATTATTAATTTTCTTAATCTATTAATTCTCTATTAGTCCAGTTATACCGTTGACCTTTCAACTCTTTTATTCTAACCGCTTGTTTCTTGTTCATTATTGACCATTGACCTTCTCTTTATACTAACCTGTACTATCCTTTTAATCTATTTATAGCAATGACTAAGCATGAGTCATCGATTTTAATTTAACATGTCACTTGGCCTTTCTTCAATTTCTTGACCTTTCAACTCTTTTATTCTAACCGCTTGCTTATTGTTTATTATTGACCTTTGACCTACTCTTTATATTAACCTGTACTATCCTTTTAATCTATTTATAGCAATGACTAAGCATGAGTCATCGATTTTAATTTAACATGTCACTTGGCCAACTCCTTTTCCAGTTGAACCCTGTTAGCAGGAGGTTAGTTCGTAGGATCGAATCTCTCAGTCTTAAGATCGTGAATGCCGAGACTGCGGTTAATTTTAATGATACTTGTTTAAAAGAAGATCTGCTGCCTATTTATACCAATATATATATATATATATATATATATATATATATATATATTGGTATAAATAGAACCAATAAATAAAACCAACCCAGAGTTGGGTTTTTGACTCTGACGAAGACCGCTTGTTACGGTTGAAAGATCTTAGTCTTGTTTTCCCATTTCTTATTGTGGTTTGATCATTGATTGTTGTTTCACGTGTTTATGTGAAATCTTTTTATATATATATATATATCAGTGTATTTCGGCAGCAAGTCCTCTTTTAAGCATATGGCAGATTCTGCATTCGCGACTTTTTACTAAGCCTGCTTTGGCAATTATCACCAACACAAGGCAATATTGTGAGAAACATAGAAGCTATAAGTAAAAAAATCGTGAATGCAGAATCTGCTATCAAATTCAAAAAATATATATGTATATTATAAACAGGAAAACGGTCCAAAGAGAACAAAAAACGTTTTACAGTAAATACCCAATCGTCGTACAGTGAGGCAAAATCCGGAAAAGCTGGTCAAAAGTCGAAAAAACAACTTTTCGTATATGTAATTTTAAGTAAGAAGTTGTGTAGTTAGGTTCCCAGAATGTCTATTTTAATAGCTAAATAAATTCAAAGAGATCACAGTGTTGCTCTACATCATTAGAAACGTAGTCGTTGAGAGTACAGCTATTACACGACACAACGATCTCAGTCAGCCGTTATTTTAAACACGTGTCAATTATTTCAGTACTCAGCAATTATCATAATTTAAAATGGACGAAAATCGTGAGTACAATATTTACGTGTTTCATACAATTACTGATCAAAATATGTTGAATTCACTTAAATAATTATTAATATTTAAACAAATTTTACAATAATTTTTGTATTTCTTTTTTCAAAGTTGAAAAGAGTTATAAGTTCTGCTAAGTTCTTCAATGTATTACGTGTAATAAATCACCAAAAGATTTCCTTGTAAATTCCATTTAATATTTAGTTAACATACATTTAAAAATTTAAATCCTACGTTTCAGTCATCACTGACCATCATCAGGGTGTAAAATAATCGTCCATAGAGAAATCGGCAAGAAATTTAATTGTGTATGTATTAATGAAGTTCTGCCAACTAATTACACTAATATATATAATATTCGCTTTATTATGCGAACTTTTTGACAACAATATTTCTTTAACAAAGCAAACACTAATTAACAACAGTTACTCAAACAAATATTTTGATAGCATTCTAAAACACTACCTCTAGAGATATGACAAGGACAATGTACACTACTTGAATATATGGGTTAGTGAAACTTCATCAAACATAGAACTACAGTGTTTACTCTGATAACGTATACTTTGTTACAAGAAAACATTGTAATAGGAATTTGTAGTTAAAATGTTCACATTTTAGAATATATAGCTAAAAATGACAAATAACTTTCTTCTGTTTTGGTAATAATAAATTGTTTAAATAATCTTAACTAATAAAAGTCATAAATTTCAGTTCCTCTTTTATCTTCTGACTGTTTTTTTTCTATTTATACTAAATATTGTAGAATACCAATAAAGGGGCAGGTTTTCTTAAATAAATATATCTTTTCTTTGCTTCATAAAAAGAAAACAGCCATTAAATTAAAAATGTTTGTGTGATAGTGTTTCGCAACATTGGCACTAAAAATACATGAGAAAGAATAATCTACTTCAAAAAAAATTTATCGATTATAAGCAAATTACAGTTACTTGTAATAAATACAAATCAAAATAAATTAAACAACATTTTATAAATTCATGTACATTTTTAGTACCTCTGAGGTTAATATGGTTAATATTAAAAACAGAATAAGCCACCATCTATACCTGTACCTTGTACAGTACTGCTCAAATCTGACCAGTTTCGGATGATACTCATCTTCGAAAAGAACTTTCGAAACTTCCTTTCGAAGATACGTATAACCAGAAACCGGTCGGAAAACCCCAACAGTTTTATACGAGGGATGATGATTTATATTTATATTCATTTCTGAGTGTTTTTTAATGAATATAGTTTATATATATATATATATATATATATAAAGGTTTCACATAAACACGTGAAATAACAATCAATGATCAAACCACAATAAGTCTTGTTTTCCCATTTCTTATTGTGGTTTGATCATTGATATATATATACAAGTTCGAGATTAACAAAGAGCAACACACAAAGTAGGGAAACACACTTACAGACTCAAATTTTCGGGTAATCCGTCTTCAGGAGAAAAGAGAATGGGAGACCAAGCACGTTGTAGGCGCAACGGCAAGTAACGGGTTATTTGCCGTTGCGCCTACAACGTGCTTGGTCTCCCATTCTCTTTTCTCCTGAAGACGGATTACCCGAAAATTTGAGTCTGTAAGTGTGTTTCCCTACTTTGTGTGTTGCTCTTTGTTAATCTCGAACTCGTATTGTGTCCAGTTTGGATCGTATTTCGTTTTATCAGTGAATATATATATATACAAACACTTTTTCTTTTTCTCGGAGTTTGGTCAGGGTAAATATATGGAATCACCTTTTTGCCAACGTTTCGTCTTTATTTCAAGACATCCTCGGGCTATAAACTAACAAAAAAAACAATAAACAATGGACATTTTTTCATTTCTACTTTAAAAACATCATAAACAAATTGAAAAAAGAACTTACTGAAGGCTTGGTTCTGTTACATTTACAAACAACCGTTAACTGTCATTACATGTGCTGTTCCAAGCGACATATTATTGAACCACTGTTTTTTTAGTACAATCATATGTATATAAACATATATACATATACACATATTATAATATATATCTATTATAATATGTATCACCATAATATATATCTATCTACATATCCAAATTCATTGTGTAGACGCTTGGAACAGCACATGTAATGACAGTTAACGGTTGTTTGTAAATGTAACAGAACCAAGCCTTCAGTAAGTTCTTTTTTCAATTTGTTTATGATGTTTTTAAAGTAGAAATGAAAAAATGTCCATTGTTTATTGTTTTTTTTTGTTAGTTTATAGCCCTGAGGATGTCTTGAAATAAAGACGAAACGTTGGCAAAAAGGTGATTCCATATATTTACCCTGACCAAACTCCGAGAAAAAGAAAAAGTGTTTGTGAATATTTTGTGGTCAAGAAAACAGTACCGTATTATATATATATATATATATATATATATATATATATATATATATATTGATAAAAGTATCGACCGTGAAACAGAAACAGAATTAAAGTTTATAAAGTCTAGGTCAGTTTAAATAAAAAAGGTTTTAACTAAAAACCGAAACGTTTTAAAACATTTCACATAAACACATGAAATAACAATCAATGATCAAACCACAATTTGAAATGGGGAAAACAAGATTAAAATCTTTCAGCCGCAACAACCAGTTCTCGTCAGAGTGAAAAACCCAACTGAGTCAGTTGGTTGAAAGATCTTAGTCTTTTTTTCCCAATGCATATTGTGGTTTGATCATTGATATATATATATATATATATATGTATAAAAATATTTCACATAAACACGTGAAAAAACGATAAATGATCAAATCACAAATGAAATGGGAAAACAAGACTAAGATTTTTCAACCGTAACAAGCGGTTTTTCGTCAGAGTATATATATTTATATATATATATTTATATATATATATATATTATACACATTTTATAAATTGCATATTTTACAATAAATTTACGATATTAATGTGAAATGAATCCAATAATATTGCTAATTTACAACTAAAATGGTGTTAACTTAAGAAAGTAACGCGCTTTTCCCATTGAAACTGGATATAGTCTGAAAGGATTAAAGTATATGGTGGTTGGAGAAAAAAATCTTACTATTAGTTTATGAAAAATATATATATCAAACTATTAGAATAAAAAAACACGTAGAAACAACACACAACTCACTTCAATATTTCGACTTCGTCATCATCAGGAGAAGAAGAAGAAAAAGAAGATAAAGAGTAGAGTTACTGTTTGGCAACCGAGGAGAACTCATCATCTTCTTCTCCTTCTCTTGATGACGACGAGGTCAAAATATTGAAGTGAGTTGTGTTTTGTTTCTATGTGCTCTTTTATTCTAATTGTTTCATATTTTGTCCTAAGGGACCGTTTCTTTTATGAAATAAATATGTCATCATATAAGCAGGGAATGTGATAATTATTAAGTATCATTATAACTAGAATGAACTAGAAATGAATTTAAGAAATAGTTTATTCTCTTAAATTAATTCCAATTCTAAATGACAAGATAACAATGGGAATAGCATTGCAGCAATACTCATTGTGGATATTAAGAAGCGATATTATTGAACAAAAAGAAAAAAAAGAATGAAAAAGAAAAAAGCACAAACATTTTCAAGAGGAGTATTAAAATAAGTGTGACCCACTCGTTTGAAATTGCTCTTGGAGCGATAAAATTTTATTGTATCAGAACACCTGAGATGATATGGCCAGAATGGTTATTTTTAGTGGCCCGCTCCGGCACTGATGTTTACCGCTTTTATAATAGCTTTTGACTATTTCTGTGGTTAACAATTTTTTCAATTAGTTATAAAGAAAGTTCATTTATATGCTTTTTGTATTTAAATATGATGAAAAAAATTACATTGAAACATATGTAACTATAAAACGGAAGTTATAATAACATATTTTAAAAAATTATTATAAGAATTATAAGGAAACAGAAAAAGGGCAAGGTAGTCCTATTAAAATAGGACAAAAAGGTAATAGACTAAATTTATTAAAAGAAATGGAAATATATAAATACAGAAACACTGACAACCTAATAAATGAACAAATCAACTACCAGAGGGACATAGTATTCAAACCAATAAAAAACATGAAAAGACGACAAGAGTACAGAAGAGAGACTACTTAAATTGTAAGAGAGAAAAACAGATTAAAAAACTATTAGGTAGGAAATTTAGGCATGTATCGGTACATCGTGTTAAAATAGGTATTGTATCCGTGATTCTGGAAGACAGGTTTAGTGCCATAGATGGTGCAGCTATTGCGAAACCGATCGGGCGACTCCACCAGCGATAGACGAGGTATGACGGTTGATAATAATATCTTTTAAAATAAAAGTTATAATACCATATTGTAAAAAATTATTGTAAGAATCAAAAAGAAGGGCAAAGTAGCAGGAAAGTGGAAAAAGAAAGAAAACTATACAGGTGAAAGAAAAAGCAGTTCAGACATTTGTAAACAAAGGATGGAAATAACTTACACACACTGTATCCGAATGTTTATAATTAATGCTTACACAATAATATTATTTAATTTCATTATTAATAAATTTTTTTATGATTACTCAACTTTTATTTTAGTTATTAAAATGTTTGGGGGGCCAGGCTAGCTCAGTGGTTACGTGCTCACCTCTGAAATGATAGGACCGGGGTTCAATCCTCACCTGGCCCTCGATTTATTCACGCGGGAGGTGAATAAATCCAAGCACGTCGTCCCTCGGAGAAGGACGTTAAACTGTCGGTCCCGAGCCTGTACGATGTCAGGTACTCTTTAAAGATCCCTACTCTAAATACATTTGAGTTAGGCAAAATTTAGGACTCCCACTGTAGAATCAATCTTCATTGTGCGGTATTACAAAGAGACAATGCTCGGCCTACGTGTGTTCCCTTGTGAGACTACCACTGCTACCTAACCTAACCTATTAAAATGTTTCTTAATTTTATCTCCTAACAATGGGACCCCTCTTCCTACTGCAGATTTCTCCAGGATCAGGGGGATTTTCACTGACAAGCAGCTAACCAACAATCCGCATACACATTGAAGCAAACTTGACTTAAAACATTCGATTCTTCTTACTACAGAGCTTTCTTGGGAAAACACTCTAAATTGACAATATATAACAGTGATTGTGAACCTTTGAGTCCGGCGTGTCAAAAGTTTCAAAAAATCGAAAACAAATTGGCCGAAAGGTCAGGGTGCATGCATACGAGTATGAATCAAACAGGTCTATAACAAAGTGCTGGTATATAAGACGTTTCTGAGACGGACTGGAACTTACAGACATTGACAGATTTCATAGTGATTTGAAATTCCTCAATTTGGTACAAAAATTTAGCCGTTTTTATGAGGTATTCCACATCAAACTTTCGTTCTACCTGGAGACCTGAGAGGAATGGGAGTTAAGAGGTGGAGAACTTTAGCCAAGGACCGTCAGACGTGGAGGCCGACTGTGGTGTAGGCCCAGGTTCTACCAGAGCTGTAGCACCAAGGGTGATTAATCCTGAGCCCTGGTTTATTAAATAAAAAAAAAATAGAAACCTCATTTATTTGTCAAATATAGCTATTTATAGCATATGCAGAGAATTTCATAAATGTGGCATTAACATTTAGTCCTGTAATCCTTTAACGAACAATTTTTTACAATAGTATATCAGCATAATTATTAAACAGATTAAATATTATATCTTTAATTTATTTGATTAATCATTAAATGATAAAGAAATCAGTTTTGTTAATAGCATTACTGCGTTGTGGGCTCTAGAATTTATCTTGCCTAATTACAATAGACAAGGAATCTAACGTCGAGCAGACTTGGGGGTACTTCCTTTCCGAGAGTAGAAAGCAAATGATTTTCCGTATCTCTCTCAACAAATCTAGAGTCCTTGCCAAGGTATTAAAACCTAATCTTCATTAATAAGGATGAGCAGGTTACCTCTTTAGGCAAGACTTGACTCTGCACATGGAATAGGAAGCCTGCCGCATAATCATAATTCTCCTCTCTGTATCGGTAGACGATTGAGTATCTTTCCAGCACACCCATAAAATCCTTCATATCTGGCATGAATTCCAAATAAACATTTATTTCAAATATAAAAAAAAAACTAACTTGTAATACTGGTTGTAATTTATTAAAATGTTTAAGACTTTTTACATTTATTTCGCAAAGTTTTATTTCAGACTAGCAAATGTACCCGTCTTTGACGGAATCAAAAATTCTATTATACTTGGTATTCCAAAATATCAATTATAGTATTATACTAATACTATAATTAGAAATTATAGAATAGTAGAAAACACCATTATTAGTACAGTGTTAAACAAATGCCTCTGTATACACTACATTAGCTGTCTGTCCTTCAGGTTCATGGAAGAACAATCAGTTGAAACCTCTGACTATTGAGCAAGTAAACTACAGTTGACCATGTGAGAAAAACTTGGTTTCGCTAACTTGAATTCCTGCGTTAGATAAAGTCTCTCTTTACGACTTAGTTAACGTCATTGCGAAATAGACTCTGAGGGGACCTTGCAATCATTTGAATGGAAATAGACAGTGGTTCGGAATCAATGGTATGTGTGTTATACACACAGACTCCCCAATACCACATCCAGTCATTATGTCCGCCTCTATGGCATATCTGTGTAGAGCATGAACTCAGAGTTGTGTCCCGTTGCACAGTTTTGGGGCACTCATGTTTCGTAACATGAAATTTGTTACTGCTACTAAATTGTAGCATGATTGGTGCTCTACTTTAAGTTTTTACTCATGAGCAGGCAGTCCAGGAGAAATAAATTCAGAGTCAAGAAATTCAATTAGATAATGAACTGCTTCTTCATCACTAATCCAATCTCTTTACTGACTTGTAAGTTCTTTCCTCGGCTTCATATAGCGTAAGAACTTGTTTGTTGATTTCTCATGCCTGTTCATATTAACGGCTGAGAATTGCTCGTTTACAAAACATTTATTCTCAATAGATAGTACATCCTTAACTCTGTGAAACACCATTTCAATGATGTCAAATACGCAATATATTCATGTGCTCAATTGAAATTAAAATCAACTAACAATACCTACTTGCCACACCTGTGTATTTTCAAAACAAACTTGTCTGTGAAGTTAGGAAAATACAGCTAAAAGCCCCATAACTTCGCTTCTGTACTGAATTAATAATCTATTTAGAGCCCATATTTTAAGTCAGGCACACACAAATCCAGTGTCAATGTTTCAGCTCGCTATGACTTACGGTGGCTGAGTTTACTTGTGACAAACATTTTTGCGTTAAACGTCCATAACTTCACTTCTACGTTGAATTTCCAATCAATTCATAGCCTATATTTTAAGTTAGACCTACACAAATCTACTGTAAAAGTTTCAGCTTTATATGTCTTATAATAGCTGAGTTTACCTGTGACAAAGTTTTGCGGACAAACAGACAAACCGACAGAAATTTTTCTAAGGGTGGATTCAGTTTCTCCAATGTATGAAACGTAAAGAAAACTTGAAATGAGTCAGTTCTAAGCAATGTACAGACAAAATCATTATTTTATTTATAAAGATTTTGATCAAATTACAATTCTCATATTCATTTTTATAATTACTAAGAGAGACAGATAAGAAAGAATGATGCTTTAGAATTGTATTAGCGTGGAGGTTCATTCTACAAAAAGCATTATTTCACATGACGACGCCATGATCCTAGTATCTATATTAGAATCTCGTCTAGATAATGACATTTCATACCATTAGTTTTTCAGACAGAATGAATTTGCAGATAAGAAAGAATGATTATTTTTCTTTGTTTACTGAAAAAAAAAAGTATAATAGAAAATCATAAATTAAATGATTTCTAAAAAAACATATTTCGTCCTATAAAAAAAAAACAAACATTTTGAAAATGTTACTGATTGTGTAAAACATTTGTTTTAGAAAATATTTCTTTTTTTACTTATGTGCCTCATTTATTGTTGTCACTCTGTCACCGCCAAACAGTGCGGTTTTGTTTGTCATTAAACAGCGAGGACTAGTATACCTTGCGTTAGGTATTAGAGCAGTTCACCAAATGCCAAATAATCGTAATTTTCTTCTCTAGTTCGGTAGATAACCCGAAGTCTTTTCATATACCCGAAGTATACCCATAAAATCTTTCCTTCATATTTGGCATGAATTCGAAATGGACATTGCGTACAAGCTCGTTGGTAACAAATACAGTTGCTGTGTTTTCTTTTCATTTGCTTCATGCCCTGGACAGTTTGCCAACTGTACAGTAATGTACCCACACTTATAAGGTTTTCACATTATAGCTGTTCTAAGGGTGGAAATTGTGGCTCATTTATTATATGGCACACATTTTTTTGTAATGGAAGAGTTGATTCTACATTGGAAATCATACATTTTGCCTAACTCAACTGTATTCAAAATAGAAATCTTTAATGAGTACCTGACATTGTACAGGCTCGGGGCCGACGGCTTAACGTCTTCTCCAAGAGACGACGTACTCAGATATATTCACCTCCCATGTGAATAAATCAAGGGTCAGGTGGGTATCGAACACCGGACTTACCAGTTCAGAGGCGAATACGTTAACCACTGAGGTAACCTGGCCCCTCAACATAAACTTGATGAAAAAGTATTAAATGGCATTGTTAGAAATGTCTCTCTAAAAGAGACGAGTTTCTAAAGAAGAGTTTCTCTCTTTAATTAAATAACATATACCCATTGCTTGCTAACAGTACAAGTATACTACACAAGAAAACAAGTACACGAGATTACCATATTATGGAGGCAATATTCAGAACAACAACCTGTTATGAATAGTCAAAGTGGAGTGTTTACAACAATCGTTAAACTATATGAAGAAAATGTGAATTTTCTACGTACTCAGATTAATTAACCTCTCGCGTGAATAAATCGAGGGCCAAGTGGGGATCGAACCCCTGACCTACTAGTTCAGAGGAGAGTACGTTAGCCACTAAGCTAATCTGGCTCTTACAACAAAAAAAAGTGTCGTAAAATTCATATTCATTCCATCATGGAGTCAGTATGGATTGATATTCCTGCATTTACAAATTTAGATATATTTATAATGTACATTAAATTATTATGAATTAATTAACAATAATTGCATTAACAGTTCATTAGAATTAGTAGTAGTAGTAGAAGTAGTATAGGTTTTTTTACCTCTTGGGAGTTTCTGACTGGAATTCTGTTATGAATTTACTACTCTTTCCTAAACAGAAGTATTTCTCAAGGTGTCTAAAAGCCTTTGTCGAAATACTTGACCCATCTGCAGTCGACTCCTTCACAATTACATAATAAATTATCAGAACTTTTCCTCTCTTTTACACTGGGGTTGAATTCTTTGTCTGTTGCGAGACCCATTTCATGTACTTGTTAAAAAAAAAAGACAATTAGGTATTAAGTTTTAAACTTGCCGTTTACATGTTTCTTTTTTTTTAATTTAACTTTTTTACCTCTTAGTGTAACTAATAAAACAGTTTCATAAAGCTTTTATTTTAATCATTAATGAATAATATAAGTTGCCTTTATCTATAACGATATTAAATTGTCTGCATGTATTTTAATAACTTTGTTGGCTAAATTGAATTTAAAGGATATAATAATGCTGTTGCATACAAAATTATTTAATACATCATTATTATGTAATGACATTTATAATATAGTTAAGCAAATTGAAATTACAAAACGATGAATTAATTAGAAACTAATTAATAAATATAAATTCAAATAGAACCTATCTTTAAAGTTATCAAAAGTTAATGAAATAATATATTCCATTACTTGGGCAGTCTGTTAGAGTTTGGTATTTACTCATATTGGTGAATTTAAAAAAAATAGGTCAGCATACAAAAAAAGTTTAGTATGAAAACTAACAACGCGTTTCGAATACTTAGTGGTCTTTTTCAGGTTTACACAAATATAGATATCTGTGAGTTTTAAGAACATCAGAGTGAATTATTTAAAATTTAATACAATATATCACTGTATATATTGGCAATTTTGCAAAACACCCCATAACTAACAACTATAATTTTGAACCAAATACTGATTTGTTTTCTTAATCAAATTTTAAAGTTTAACTAACAATTTTACATATTAACAATGAGTTTCATGAAACTGCAGGCTTAGTACGAGTATTTATTTTATTTTATTTTTATTTTTTGAGGGTGACTATAGCACTGCGTCCTAGAAGAAAAACTATTGTACTTCCCCTCTTCTGTACTAAAATACCCCAGCAGTTAGCTTCAACGCCTCCAAGAAGCTCAGCACTTTTGCTGGTTCCAGAGGTAAAAGTTTTTCTATGGTTTGTTGAGTGTCCCGAAGCACCTGCCTCTCTGCAGTAAAGTTGCCTTACAAGTTATCAGTAGGTGCAACGGTGTTTCTTCCTCTTTGCAGAATCTGCACAAACCATCATTGATAATGTCCATTCAGGCTCCATATGTTTCGGGAGAAAGTTTTTCCTTTCTCCTTCTTCGGACCCTCAGGTGGACTTGTGGGAGGTTGACACTAGTTAGCGCTTTTGGACCCTCTGCACTTCCGGAGGATGGTCTCCAGACTTTCTTCTTCTTACGGGGGAAAATCCCTGAAGCTCTATCGGTGGTATTTTGTCCGCTCCGGCAGAGTACCGCATACCGGAGTAAGGTTATTTACTCAAGGGGGTCGCCTGGTGCCCTTGAGGCTCCGTTCATAATTCAGAAACCCCTGTATCATCCATCCTTCTGTACTGATCGCATAACACCTTAGATTGGGGCTGGGATAAAAGGAGAGGTTTGGGGATTAGGAAGGATGGGAAACGAAGGTGATCAGGCCCAGCCCCTGATTTTCCTTCTCTTTCGTTTGTCCCTGCATATAGCAGGTTAACAGGGTAGCCTCGTGAAAGCCGAAAGTTGGAGTTGAGTGTTAGAGGCTATTAGAGGCGCTTAATCACTCCATTACTACCCATTAGTACGAATAACAATCGAAATCAATAAATCCTTTAGAATTAATTTCTCCCTATGTCTGAACGAACAAATACCGAGTTGTCCGAAATGTCTTTACTTTTTTATATAATTTGAAAAATGTGTTTCCTCTTGCAAAACAGCTATGTTCTAATGTACAGTTGGGTAAATATACCTTCCAAGACTTTTATATTCCTCCAAACTCGTCCCACCCCTACCAACACTTCTTAGCCCTCAGTCCTTCCTAGGTCACTCCCGAAGATCAACATGCAGGCAATAAAAAACATTTGTTACTTATAAATTTATCATTTTTCACTATTCGAATGTTTTATTAAGGATCAGGATTAATTAAGTCATTTTCTATACTAATTGCCTAGATAAAAACCTAATACTGTAGTTTAATAGTCATATATATTGTATCGAATTTTAAATAAATCACTCCTATGTTCTTAAAGCTCACAGATATATATATTTTTTTAGATGAAAACCTGAAGAAGAAAACTAAGTGTTCGAAACGCGTTGTTAGTTTTCATATTAAACCTTTTTTGTATGCTGACCTAATTTTTTTAAATTCACCAATATAATATTCTTTTTACTTTATTATAAGTAAAGTATAGTGATCGTAAAAATATTCGATCTCGATATATTGACAGAATTACATGTTTTGACGTCCCAGAAGTCGTTTTATGAAGTTAATCTGATTACATATATATATATATATATATATGTGTGTGTGTGTGTGTGTGTGGGTGGGTGGGTGGGTGTGTGGGTGTGTATGTTGCGTGCATGGGTGGGTAGGTGGGTATGTATTCAAAGTTTGTGGCCACGCTTCGATCCAGAATCTTTGATGGATCAAATTGATATTTTACACAAAAATAACCCCCATAGTGTAGATGATCCCTATTGTTTGGAAGGAATTGTCACAGAAAAGTCACTTTTTTTTACAAAAACTTGCTTTCAGAAATAATTTTTTTTTTCCCTGAACTGCTTATTCTAGAGTTTTGAAATTTTGACATTATCTTTGAAGTTACAAATGCAATAAATGAAAAATATATTCAAAATTTTAAAACAACGGGAAATTTTTTTTCAATAAAATGTAAAAATTTTGATTTATAATTCAATCTCAAAGCTTGTGAGAGCGATACAAGCCATACAGTTTGATGAATTAAAATGAAACAATACGTAGAAATAGACCTTTAAGTGGAGAATGAGTTGAGATATTTTTTTCCAAATTACATTCATCAAAGAGCTGGTAGAGTACACTTTCTCTTTTCAGAAAAATTTTTTGACGTTAAAAGACTCATTAAAAACCATGACATTTAGGAAGTAAATTGGAACATAAAATAATAATTTATAAAAAATAATCCACGTAATTTCAATGAGGGCAATGAGCAAGAATGCTATAAAAACTCATGTTTATCCGAGACTAACGGATCTGCTATAATTGTCGAATTTATTGATATTGATTTACATTGATTTAGAAATTTTGTGAGTGAATCCGTTATTTTGTGACTGAAATAAAATTGAAGTTTATAATAAAAAAATTTAAGTATGTTATTAACCTTTTAATGTGATATAAGAGGAATAATCCTTTTGTAAGTAAAAAATCACTAACAGTGAACATAAATTTCTGTTGCTTTCCATGGTATGATATATTTGTTTTACTAAATGCTTTAATCAATATATATATTGCACTTGAACAAAACTTAATATCAGTTGTAAATTACTTTGTGTTTGTGAATCATAGTATTTTGGAGTGTGAGGAATTATTATTGTATCTTTAATATTGAAGTGTAAAGAATGGACCCTTTCCTAAAAAAAAAGTTGGTTATTTTTATTGACAAATATCCAGTTTTTTTTCACTATTTTAATCTTATAGTTCAATCTATTATTTTCAAAAATTAGAAACTCCTTGCTATAAAAATTTAAATTATACTGAATAGCCGTATTTGATCATGATTTGAGTATGTAAACTAGCTAATTACTAATATATATATTCTCAATATACATTCATAGCAACTTTATAACAGAGTACACACCGCAGGAAAAAGATAACACTCGCTCAGAGTGAATTGGTATATATGATTTTTGACCGCAAAACCGCAAAAAGTGGTTTTTATTAAATACTAGGAAACCATAAAATTCTCTGTATTGTAATTCTACAAAAGATCAAAAATGAAGTATGATTTATGTTTACTTATAGCAAAGTTGAGTGTAGGCCACTCTAAATTTTTTGTTGATACCTAAAAAGTATTAGGTCACTGTGAAACGCTAAAAAAAAAATGGTATCAAATTTAAGTAAAGAAAATAATTTTAATTAAACTGTAGCGTTTGAATAAAATAATGATATTAAACATTTTCTTTGAACTTTAGTATTCTAAGTTTATCATTTTGTGGGGGGGGGGGGGGGGGGACCCGTATGGGTTAATCATTGTTGCTGTGTTGGTAGAACGCCTCGTTTATGCCAGTCTCTCAAAGCAGCCACTAAATGTTGGGGACTATTCAGCCCTCGACAGCTGACGTTAAGGTTATCATAACTGGAGTGGTTCCGGAAAGACCCTACTCAAAACTACCAAGAGTAACCTAACTCGCTTCATAGATTTATGTGCTTCTTTATATATTAACTAATCAGGATTTCACCATATTTTTCCTTTCATATAATAGTAGATCATTTATTGAAGCTATCTCAGGTTTTCAAGCTGTTTTTTTTTACAACTGATTTGGTTTCTACGTTCATTGTACGTTCATTCTCAAAGTTCTAAGATAGATTTTTTGAGCATTTTTGGTCTAAAGAAATAACATTCCTGTTTAGATACCGATGTTTAGGTAAAAATTGTTCTGTATTTTGACGGCTAAAAATAATTTATTCATGGCATGAATAGAGAAAACAAAACATCTACGGAATATCAACCAACAGAAAACAAAAACTCAATAAACCATAAAGTAAAACCACATAAAGTAAAAGAAAACCATAAATTAAAAATCAATAACGCTGGCTAAGTTTTGTGGTTTTCTTTTACTTTATGTGGTTTTATGATTTGGTTTATCGGGAATTTGTTTGATATTCCTTGTCTGATTTGATTATAATCCTTGATAATGGTCGATGAAGACCGAAACATGTTCGGCTACGTAAATAAAAATGTTGGCCAACTAATCTATCTTGTCCCACAAACATGGAGAAAGTGCACTAGAGAAATTGAAAGACTCAGTAGAAAAGTTGTGAAATTAACAATAGGCACACAGTTTAACAATACATATATATATATATATATTATCAGGCAGAAAATTTTCTGCATCTAGTGTTTCAGTTGGGTCTTTGACTCCGTCCAAGACCGCTTGTTACCGTTGAAAGATCTTAGTCTTGTTTTCCCATGTCATATTGTGGTTTGATCATTGATTGTTATTTCACATGTTTATGTTAAATCTTTATATATATATATATATATATATATATATATATATATATATATTATATATATAATTATACAACACAATTAAAAGAAACGGTCCAGCGGACTTTGTTTAAAATAAAATAAATTCAAAACGAAGGAAACACACAGAAAGACACAGACATAACTCACATCGATATTTCGGCCATCGTCGTCATCAGGAGGTGCGAAGAGCGAAGAGTCCCGCAGGAAGACAGGGCGGTACTCTATATATTATATATATATATATATATAATTAAAGTTACAGCTAGAGAACACAAGAAAAAGGACGAACACTCACGAATCTCGATAATTTCGGCGTCTTGCCGTCTTCAGGAGAGTAGAAAGAAAGAAAATAAAAGGAAAAAGAATGAAGGAACGGAGACGTAAATGCGTCCACTGGCCGATGCAAACTGGCGCGATACAATGACACGCAGTGCAGCCACCTTACCAACGTGAACCAGTGTAGGCTGTGAGTTAATAAAATATTAAAAGTGATATTTAAGTAAAAGGGAGGAGAAAAGTAAAAAAGAGAAAGGAAAGGAAAAAAACATAAAACTAACTAAAATTAAACGATGGGAAAAAAATAAATAAATAAATAAAAAATTAACTAAAAATAAAATAAAAAATAAAAAAATCATCTGATTAAATTTAGACCAGGGGAATTTCTTGCACCCAATAACCAAATGAAGGCTTCCTCAGAAGCCCTTAGAGTGGTCTGGGTGTCATCATTTGAGAGTTTCCTTAATACTTTAACCCTGAAGCAATCGTTGAATATAGGTATATTATATATATATATATATATATATATATATATATATATATGTTTTATTAAAAATTGTGCCAATTTTAACTTTTGTTCTATTCCGGGTTAATTTTTCAAGTTTTCTGACTATGGATTTCCACCTTTCTGGTAAAATATAAAGTAATTCACTAAAAGATTTATTCTTGACTTCCATTTTTTTCACTAAACAAGTTTTTAACCATAGCAATCAAATAAACAATACATACAAATTATATACGACGTTTCGGTCAGCTCTGACCATCTTCAGGGACTAATAACTAAATCATCACAGAACTCAAATACAACAATAAGAACTATCTAAATTATTAACATCCTAACTGAATAAGAAATATTTACATGAATTGAGTGGGAGGTTATACAGGTTACGAATTTTTAGCTGACTGTCTCTAATTTTCTGATTATTTTTCTTTCATTTTGGGGTAAATCCCAAATTAATTTTGCCAGAGACATTTGAACTTTACCAGTTACGTTAACAAATCATGACAAGTTAAACGAATTAGCAACCAATATTTATTTTACTTACACAAGCTTGTATGTGTTAATATGAAATTTCAATAGTGCAAGTCAAAAAATAAGAATTTTATTTTGCTAGTCATCATTATAACCTAGATACTAAATTCTCAATAAATTATATCAGTTTAGTATAAGTAATGGATCATAAAACACCTATTTCATAATAAGAAATACAATTATATTAGCTGATGAAAAATAAAGTAGGAAAATAGTACATTTCTTATCGGACTTAATCAAGCGAAGTGCAATGTTATCGTGATGTGTGTGTGGTCACGTTTCACCAGAGGCTTCGTCCATTTCCTGGTGCATGCCATTCTACTGGTAGACTCATTGTGTTTTTCCTGTCACGACAGCACGTCGGCTACCAACCATATGACTCCCATCTAATGCGTCCTTTGCAATATTCCTAATTGATTTAATCACATCTTTTTCTTTATAAGTAATATTTTGCGCAAATTATTTCATAATAATCGAGCCGTTACGACATTTTTAAAATTAATGATTCATTGTGAATAATATCATTAAAAAATTAACTTAAGAAACTGAGTTACATTTTTTTCAGTTGGTAATATCAGTCGGCTGTATACAAGTTTGTTATTGTGTTTACTTATAGTAGTGTTGACTGTAGGCCTCCAGAATTTCTGTTATAGCAAAACAATAATATTATGCTAAAGTTGCCTGTAATTTTTTTAATTTAATAACATTCTTTCAAAACAATCATTCTTTTCTTGCATTCTCTAATTGTTAAAAAGTCATTAAATTAATATTTTCGTATAATTAGCGATATATACTAGCGACATTAAATGAAATATCAAATTAATTAGTAAGTTATTATTTGTGCTATTGGGTTTTCTTTCTAAATAAGAAACTACGTATATGAGCACAGAATGGAGTGCTACAGAATAGAGCAGGGGTTCTCAGCCTTCCTACCCCATTCACCCCTCTCGCCATTTCCCACAATGCCATTCCTCCCACCCCCTATTCTTTCCAAGGTATTTTATACACTTTTACAACTTTACATTGATTATGTTTATAATAGAATTTTTTAAATTAAATACTGATTAAATTTATTAATGGATATATAAAATATCCATTCAATCAAATAATATTTTTTAATCTATAATTAAAGGGTCAAAACATATAATGGAATATCTCACTCTGTAAAATCTCTGTGGCCACAATTCACCCCCTGAAAACCCAAAATTCAACCTTGTGAGTGAATTTTACCCCTCACTGAGAACCCCTGAGGGCCCAAAATGTTAATTATTACGTTCGGTTCAGGCCCAGGCTTCTCTCGCGTCATATTAATAAATATATATATATATATTTAACACTCTTTTCCTTGCAATCAAGGTTTGTTCTAGCTTCAAATAATACAATAACTTTAGGGGAACGTTTTGTCTATATTTGTAGAAATCTTTAGGGTTATATCAACATAGAATTTACAATAACATGAAAAAATGTTTATAATACATGTATATTATTAGTGCCATAGAGGTTAGTAAATAAGATATTATTATCAACCGTCATACCTCGTCTATCGCTGTTGAAGTCGCAATGGCTGCATCATCAATGGGACTACCATTGATGATGCAGCCATTGCGAAACCGGTCGGACGACTTCAACACCGATAGACGAGGTATGACGGTTAATAATAATATCTTAAATGTTTATAAGTTACATTATTTAATTAATATACATAACTATCTTAATAATTAGTAATATTATTTAAAATTAATATGAATGAATATTAATTAATTATATTACATTATAAATATTATATTAATTAAATAATGTAACTGATAAACATATTTTTTCATGTTATTGTAATTGAATTCTGAATTGATGTAGTCTTTAAATGTCTACAAATATAGACAAAACGTCGGTTTAGAGGTGTTGTTTGGTCTGAAGCTAGACCAAACTCGATAACAAAGAAAATAGTAATTAATATATGTGGTCGAGATAAGAAAACATTTATTTATACATATTTATATATTATGTATACTAAAACGGTGTATGGATATTAAACCAAGGTATATTTGTTATAAAATAAATAATTTAGACAGAACATATGACCGAGATTTGCTTGGCTGGTGGGGAATAAATTCCAATTATATACCCGACTTGGCCCGAACCCGATCGGCTCGGCTCGGCCCTGGGATGAGCCAAGCTGGATTTTCCACGCCCGTCTTACCTCTACCACAGTATAGTCGTAAAGATGTCAATATTGCAGTTTATATACTTAACTACGTTTTTAAACAATTAAACAATATAATTATTGTTTACAAATAACTACGGTTACGGAAAACAAATAATCTTGAAATAACTTTTTAACCAAATGAATTCAGAGCGAGAATTGTTTATATTATATTAAGCTCAGAATTACAATTAACTCTACCCATCCGTCGAAAAAGGAGATTTGAATTTACTTTCTCGAAAGTTTAATACAGTAAAATTGGGAGAAATATTTCTGATCGAAATGTCTTCTTGGATGTCCACAGCATAACCTTATAATGAGTTTTCATCACACTGTAAGAAGAAAACTACTGCTTCAGTTAGATAAACTTTGTAACATGCTTCAGTTTACAACGAAAAACTGTAAAACTAACAATTAAAATACCAATTTAAAAAATGTTGTTTTGTTGTTTTGAGGTCCCAGAAGTCGTTTTATTAAACTTTTTCGATGATGCCTGTCTTTTTTTTAATTCATTTATTTACAACATGCTCCATATAAATATTACATGCTATTATATTTCTAAATTTATTTACAATTGCTCTTAAATTAGTGTTATAGTTACAATTATCGATGATGTCTGTGTGTGTGTGGGTGGGTGGGTTGCGGGAGTATGTATCCAAAGTTTTTTACAACACCACGGATTATTATTATTAAGGATTTTTTTTTATTAATTCTATCTGAATTTGTAACAAGAGCTCAAGTAAAATGTTTAATAAAAGGATTTGAATGTCTTAAGATGATGTAGGAGCGAAGGAGGAGATTAAACTTGAGGATGTAGTGATTGAATGGAGCGGCTCGTGTTAGAATCAAGGTAATCTTTTTCATGTCTCCCAGAACTAGCTCACAATGTTTCTTGAGATTAAGTCAGCCTTGGATTAAGTGGGATTAAGACAAGTTATTGCTAACTTAAATTAATTAAAGCTCAACTCTGGTAAAGGTTTGACTTCAAGTGCTTTGTTCTACTTGTTCATACTTTCATGCCTTCAAAAACTCAATCCTAATCACTTCTTAACTTAAAACTACTTTTACAAATCATAATTAATAGCAATTAGAATTTTATTTAATTAACTTTTAAAAGAAAAATTCTTAAATATTGATGATAAATACAGGACTATACAAACTGAATTCTTTAAACAAACTCAGTTAAATTAAACATACGTTTTATGGATTAATATCAATAATTTTTTTGAAGGATATTGAAAATCATAAAAATTTATTAGGATTTATTTATTTAAAACTGTGTTATTAGAGTAATGAAGATATTAATGAACCAGAAACCAGAAACCTTCCTCCAAACTCTGAATTTTATCCAAAACTCATTAAAAATAACTAATAAAGAAATTTCTTCAAATTTAAGTAGTATGACTGAATTTAATTATATCTATATCTCCTAAATGAGAAAGTACTATATCTAATTAAACAACTCCTGACAACATCTTATCAAAATATTTATCTGTGTCTTTGTCAGGGTTTATCAATGTAGTTTTCTTATACACACTGTATAAATCAATATATTTTTATTACAAATACATATATATATATGATAACGTGATGAAAAAAGCCAAACAATCTTTGATGTCATCTGTAAGTGAGGAACGTTTTTCAAGAAGGAATTTGCTGGTAGTTCCCAACAGCCCATGTTTAAAAGACATTCCATATTTGTTGAAGAAGCTAGATATCTCAGTTACATTTAGTAGTGGTGGTAATTTGTCAAATAGACTTGTCCATAACTCTAAAAGAAGCCGAAAAAACTGTTGTGTATACAGAATTCCTTGCAAGGATTGCGAGTTGGCTTATATTGGACAGACGGGAAAAGGAATGGATACAAGGATTAAGCAACATCAGTATTCAGTTAGAAGACAAGATGATAAAATTGCCTTGTTCCTACACATTAGAGACAAAAATCACATAATTAACTGGGAAGAAGCAAAGGAGTTGGTTTTTATGGCATGTGAAAGAAGAAGAAACATTGTTGAAAGCGCCCTCATAAAAGACTTTTCTAAGAACTTGGTCAACACTAGTCCAGGCCTTTTTAAATTAGATGAATTTCTAATTGAAGGAATTATCAAACAAATCAAGACTATTTCAACAGTTATAGGGAAAAATACTGTCAATGATGCCAATCTTACTCCTTCTTTAAATCAAAATTCATAACCTGCTTACAACTTGTATTCACTTGCTCTCTGACGACGTGAAAACGAAAGGCCTTAGAGCGACTATCTTCTTTAATTTGTGGTGAGTTACCTGAATATATATATATATATATATATGATGAGAAATCACAACAAACTCATGATGTAACAATCAAGTATAAAACTTTAAGAAAAAAGAAAATTGATAGGAATAAATGTTTTCAGGCCTTTCACTTTATGCCATTAGAACATTTATTAATATCGTTTTCCTTTTTTTTATGCTTTTGTACTTCATGTATTTATATGTATACAACAATTCACAAAAACTATATCCTAAATATATCTCGGCTTGATGTTCTCTAATCGGTCAATTTTCTAGGACAAAAAATCAAACTCTCGACAACGAACCCGATTAGAGAACACACCTGTTCTATCAAAGGGTCGATATAGTATTGAATCTCTTATTTAAAATATATATATATGTAAATATTGTTAAAAGTATCGACCGTGGTAGAGAAATAAAACTAAAGTTTATCGGGACTTCAGGTTCAAATTAAACTCTCATTACTAACGTTTCGGTTTTTATTTAAAACCTTTTTCATAGGCAGAAGTATAAATTTTGAAACAGAAAAACTAAGTATTACATTACAAAAAATACAATTGTCTGTGGATTTCAACAACTGTAGTTTAAATGAACACGTGACACTGAACTGTCATGTCACGTGACATGTGTCCCGATAAACTTTAGTCTTGTATATATATTATATATATATATATATATATATATATATATATATATATATTATATGTGTGTTTATATATATATATATATATTATATATATATATATATGTGTGTGTTATATATATATAATATATATATATATAATACAGGCCTTTATTAATGCATACACAATAATTAAAATCAACATCAAAACCACAATAAGAAATGAAAAAAAATTTAGGGTCTTTCAACTAAAATTTGAAGCTGTCTTAGTCAGAGTCAAATCTCAAGACAGTTGAAATTTGACTCTGACGTAGACCGCTTCAGATTTTGGTTGAATTATCTTAGTCTTTTTTTTATTTCTTATTGTTGTTTGGGTGTAAATTATATATGTAATATAGTAGATACTTTTAATAGGCGTCATTAGAAGAAGAAGTGGAGCCGTGGAAATACGACAAACCAGTAAAAATTTTAGTGAACGTATATTAAAATTGGAATGAATTGAAATTATAATCTTTTTTATAAAAAAAATTATATATTTTACTGCAAGTTGTAAGTATTGATAAGGGGCCAGGTTAGCTGAATTGTTAAGTCGCTCGCCTCGGAACTGGTGGGTCCTTGGTTCGATACCCACTCTGGCCATCGATTTATACACTTGGGAAGTTAATAAATCTGAGCGTTTCGTCCCTCATAGAACTATCGGTCCCAATCCTGTACGATGTCAGGATCTCGTTAAAGATCCGTACTCAAAATACATTTGAGTTAGCAAAAATTTAGGACTCCCACTGTAGGTAGAATCACCGATCAAACAAAAAAAAAAAATCTAGAGTGGCCTACACTCAACCTTACTATAAGTAAAAAAGTATCAACCGGTTAACAACATAAAGATTTTTGTCTTCTCAATAGCTTTCACATTCAATCATAAGTCAAAATTTTAATATGTGTTAAAAAAAAACTTTTTTCTTCTTTAAAAAATTTTAAAATTTCCTTTCCTTATCTTTTTCTTATTAGAACATGAATGTATACTTTATACCACTGTCTTTGTTTAAACATATAAAAAAAATTATTGATATATAAAAGGTTTAAAAACGTAAAGAACGATAAATGAACTATATATTAAATGATAAAAAATCCACAAGTTGTACAATAAACTTTAGATAACGAAAACAACTAAAAGAGTTATTTGCCATGCAAGAGACACAAAGTTAAAATTGAATACACACTTCAGATTATAAGGGTATTTTATTAGGTTGTTTTGTTTCAAATGACCTAGTTTATGTTACCCAAGCTACAGCTTCTCTCATTATAGTGTTGAAAATAAGGATATCCAGATCTAGAAGGATAATGAATACAGTCAACTCTACTGATAATACTACTCGCTTTCGACCCAGACATTGCCTTAATAGACAGAACGCATTCACTAGCATGTTATAACTCGCTAAGTTTGCTGAATTGAGATTGCTGGTTGATTTTATGTAATTTAAAGGTAATTCTCTAATCAGTAAACTAGCGTTGTAGAACTCTGTTTGATATTGATTTCATCAATAAATCATTGAATTAAAAATTCATGAGGATCCCTTGCACATCCTCAAGAGTCAATCTTCATTCAGAAGAATACAGACAGTGGGAAATGTTAAGCAACAGAGTGTTAACTGCATGTCACAAGTCGTCTTTATTTAAGCGAAAAAAATAATTTATGTAAACACCAGTGTAAACAGTGTCCTTAGATATATCTGCCTCTATTCAGCAAAAGATAAAAAATAAGAATCTTAAACTTTAAGTTTACCTCTATCTTACATCATGTTGAAAGATCTGAGCCTTTTTTTCCTTATTTCTTATTGTGGTTTGATCATTAATTGTTATTTCACGTGTTTGCTGTGAAGTCTTGGTTTGACTAGACCAAACCTCGATAAAAAAGAAAAATAGTGTTAAATATATGTGGTCCAGATAAGGAAGACATACGTAAATATATATATACATATATATATAATAGAAAAAAAACTTAGATGAAAATGATAACAAAAGCAACACAAAGATAGACCTAGACATAACTTACTTAATTATATGTCGACAATCGTCATCAGGAGGCCTCTCTGTGGGACACTTCACTTCTTGATGACGATGATAGCCGAAATATAGAAGTAATTTATGTTTGTGCATATTTTTGTATTCCTTGAGTTATTGCTTTTACATATATTCATTATATATATATATATATAACAAGATTTCACATAAACACGCGAAATAACAATCAATGATCAAACCACAATATCAAATGGGAGCAAAAGACAAAGATCTTTCAACCATAAGAAGCAGTCTTCATCAGGTGGGTTTTTGACTCTGACGAGACCGCTTGGTTCGGCCAAATCCTCGTTCTTGTCACTTTTCTAGATACTTTTTCTGGTATTCTTATCTGGTGTTTCAAATTTTCAGGTATACAAAATAACAATTCTGAAAATCGTTTATTCAGAATCATTATTCACAACTATTTAATAAAAATACTTTTTTATAATAATTAACCAAAGTTTCTGCAACCATTGACCATTTTCAGAGATTTATAATATACTTAATAATACTAGAAAAGTTTATCAATATAATACTAAATATATTTATCTTTAGTATTATATTGATAAACTAATTTTATTTTATCAATAAAATTAAAATTAAAAAAAAAACAATAAAACAATCAAAATGCACATTCACTATTATGGGAAGGTTACAGTTAGGTTATGGTAATTTGAAAGTGATTCAGTTTTGCACAGGTAGTCAAATGTTTTCCATCAAGATATGGAGAGAATAAAAACTGAACGTACAAAATAAAATTACTGAGAACACAAAATGGAATGAGGAGAGTACTAAGAAATTTTGTATAACAGTTTGTCGTCAGGAGAAGAAAAAGCAAGTAGAATGTGGTCAGACTGGCAGATTGAAAATATTAATCTAAGTAAGTTGTTTACTCTGTTGACTACTTTATAATAAAATAACGATTTCATGGCTGGAGAGGTTATTATAAAGTGAATTACACGTCTGTCTCATCCCGTACGTTGAACTGTGCACTCAACCGCTCAAAGGCTCTTTATACGGAATAAATGAATATATATGAAGTCTGAAAGAAATCGATAAAGACTCTCGCATAATTTGTCAAGTAAGACAAATTTATATATGTGTGCTTATCGTTACTTCATTTTTGTTATAAAACATGACTACCCGTGACCCTTTGTGTCAATCAGAAATTATAGCGATAGTTATTGAAATAAATTCAGTGAACATGAATAATTTTAATTCCTGTTTTTTGTTATTAAGGCACGGAAACAGATTCTAATACGGCCCAAGCTTTTGATATAGTATCCTTAACAGTATTCAAGATATATACACAGTAAGTATATTTAGTAAAATAAAAAGCATTGAAAAGTAAAAAAAAATAATGTATTTTACGACATAAATAAATAAAACATCAATTCAAGCTATATACACAATCAAATATATCTAAAAAAACAAACGAAACTTGTAAATAGAAGTTTTAAATTTATTTACCCAACATAAAATAACATTAGTCAAATGAATGTGTCTTTATAATATTACCTTAGAACATTCTATTTTATCTGACAGTTGTGTTCACGTTTGTTTCGATGATTATTTATTTTTAACCTTTAATGTTATTGTTTATTATATATTATAGGCTACCCTGAAACCCCTAATGAAAAATATTATTAAATAATATTGTAGAAAGTTGAGGCGAGTACGCAAGCCACTGGGCTACCTTGAACCCCTAATGCGATTTGTTATTATGTAATACAACTACAAAGCCATTCACAACAAAAGTAAAGATTATAGTAATTTCAGCGATAAATGAGTGAACAAACAAGCAAACCCAGGAACTCTATATATAAGTTTACAGATAAGTCAATATGAAATGGTTTATACAACTGCTTTATACTGCTTTGTATAAAGTAGAAAATGACAAGTGGTGCAGACAAGTGGGATGGATAGAAAAAGGTTGTATGAAGCTTTGTACATTTCCTTCATTGTATATACTTTCGAGCTCTGCCATCCTGTTTAGAATATTTATATTTGTTTAATCTCTTTTAATAAATGGCATTGGAAATGTTCTATTTTGTCCAAAGTTACGAGTAAAAATTGAGTTGATAATTTTGTATCATTTATTAAATCCTAATGTCATAAACATACTCAAAAATAGAAACAACTTGGAAAAAAAAACCGAGTTTATTTTGATTGAATGATATCGATGAAATGTTTTTGGTGAAGAAAGGTGTTTTCACTTTGGAAACGATTGCAAGTGTTTGGACTGCAGCATTGGGATGAACTCATTACCCAATATCTGATTAGATCTGCCCAAATACTATTTACAATGCAAACCAAAAGTCAACAAACATTAGCAACAGCTTGGCCTTATTGATTCAAGCCTCAAGTGACCACCTTTCCTGCTTCATTTCTCAATGTTTTTGTCATTGGATTTCGATAAACTACTAAATTAATTCCTCAAAAAATAATTTTTACTTTACCATAAATAAAGTATATTGGATCATAAAAAAAGTTATATTTCGTGATTTTTACGAATTTACATGTTTTAAATTCTCATGAATCCATTTTTTTACGTTTTTTTCGATAATGTCTGTATGTATGTATGGGTGTGTATGTACCCAAAAGTGTTGCTTGCGACGGTCTACACTATTTTATGTATCAAATTCATTTTTCATGCCTAATTATTTGGAGGGGTTGCTATTCCATGATAAGAAAGTCACATTTTTAATCAAAATGTGTTTTTAAACAATATTTTCTTTCTCCTAAACTACTTACTTTAAAATCTTCAAATTTTGGCATTATTATTGAAGTCAGGGAAGCAATCAATAAGCAAAAGGGAAGCAAGCAATAAACAAAAAATCCTCAGATTCTTAAAAGAGCTTAAAACGTATTTCTTTCAATAAAAAATGTAAAAATATTTACGTTTGATTGAAATTAAAGTGGATACAAGCCATACTGTTTCAGGATCGAAATTAAGTCATACTTACAAATAGTCCCTGACGTGCATGTAAGTTCAGGAATTTATTTTAAAATTTCATTAACAAAGAGACATGTTACAGTACATTTTATAGTTTCAAAAATATTTATTTAATGCTAAACGGCTTATTATAGAACAATAAAGTTTCACAAAAAAATTAAACATAAAAAAATAAAGGAAACGAAATTAGTAATGAACCGAAAGAATCATAAAATTGAGATTACTGTAAAGGTCAATACAGCTATAAAAACTGAATGGTCATCTTGGAATAATAACTCAGGTGCTTACTTGTCATTTTTGTTTACACCGACTTCAAAACAGTTTCAATGAATTGAGAGAAACTTTCTTATTCAGAGTTTATTAAAACAAATTCTATATTTTAATGAGTTAACGTGATATGAGACAAAACATTATGTTTACTTCTAGTAAACACTAGAAAAACACTAAACTTGAATGTTACCTCAGATGTTAACGTACCAACCTCTGAACTGGTAGGTCCGGGGTTCAATACCCACCTGGCCCTAAATTTATTCATGTGGAAGTTGAATAAATCTGAGTATATCATCCCTTGGAGAGGACGTCAAACCGTCGGTCCCGAGCCTGTACGATGTCAGATACTCTTTATAGATCTCTACTCTAAACTCTAAACACTAGATTTTGTCAAAATGTAGGATTCTCAATATAGAATCAACAGGTGATGCGGCTCGCCTATTACTAAAATGGGTGCGAAATAATAAATGAGCCATACTTCCATCCCTAGAACAGCACTAAAAGGTGAAAGATATCTGTGTGGGCGTTGGAAAACAAACAACTATCCTGTGTTTTTCACAGGTGCTAATCTAATAGTAATACTAGTATGTCATCTATCTATTATAAAATCTTCTATTCTATTAGGACGGTGGTAAAGAAAACTCATTTAGCCTATTTTCACTCAAAATAATGCACGAGTACATAGCACTCACACTTTCCCGTTTGTTCTAAGCGTTTACACTTATTCAGAATTTTTCTTTTGAATTCATGGCACCTTCCTATAGCAACTCTTCAGGGAATCCTATATTTCTGCGTATTTTTTATTTGTGCCGTATATACTAATTATCATTAAACTTTGACTAATTAACCTAGACTCGTTATATTGAATTTAAAAAGTAGGTGATGTCCAAATTAAGGTAAGTATACATATCCATAAACTAGTGATAAACTGGTGAGAAAAGAGAACACATCAGCAAGAAAGTCGTGAACGATGAATCTGCCCTGTATTTTAACAAAATATGACTTCAAGAAAATCTGCTGCCAATCTATACTAGAAAATCCATAAACACAGATATTCATAAAATATCCTGTTTTAACATATTGCTGGATTTAACAAGTTAGTAAAACTAAGTCTTTAAGTACATAAACAATATTATATGCATTAATTATAATAGCTATAAAACAAACTTTAACTTTAAAGAGCTCAAATATAGCCAGACGGTCAGAGTGTGAAAACATCCAGTCAGCAGTGTTGCAAACTACTCTAGGACTATAGTACTAAAATTTAGTTCCTTGTTAATGCAAGACATATTGCAGTTCCGTGAAGTTACTAAGTAGTTTATTTAAAATACCGTTACAATGCTTTGTTATTTTACTATTGTAGAACATCTACTCTAATTTCAAGTAAATCTAAATTTCTTACAATTAAACTATCAAATAAAATCTATTATAATTCACAGCAATAAATAAAAGATTATAAACGCTGAATAGTTATATATATGAATTTAAAAACAATATTTTTTAATATTTATTCATAATTAACTGGCTCTTTTTAATTTCAAAAATTGAAAGAAGTACAAACAAATTAAACATAATCAAATTATGTAAATAACAAATTGAATTTAACAGTCTTTGGTTAGAACACCTAACTGTATGATTGGCAGGGCAATGCCAAAATTTAAACGAATGGCAAGTATTCATTTGTAGAGTTTCACAGTTTAAGTTTTGAGGGCTTAGGTGTCGTCAAAGCACCATTACTCTATGTAATGTTTCTACACAATAAAATACCGACAAATCAATCGGTATCATCTACGCATTTCTCCTTTTATCTCATTTCTAAACAAACACTAATTTTTTTTTCATGATTTAATTGTAAATATGGTTTTTAAAACAAATATGTTAATAGTATTAATTTAAAAAAATGTTACAGTAGATATAGGGGCTAGGTTAGCTCAGTGGTTAACGTGTTCGCCTCTGGGCTGGTAGTCTGGAGTTCGATTCTCGATTAATTCAGGCGAGAGGTGAATAAATGTGAGTACGTCGTCCCTCGGAGAGTACATTAAGCCGTCGGTCCCAAGCCTGTACGATGTCAGGTACTCGTCAAAGATCACCACTCAAAATGCACTTGAGTTAGTCACAATTTCGGGGCCAGGCTAGCTCAGTGGTTACGTGCTCGCCACTGAACTGATAGGATCGGGGTTCGATCCTCACCTGGCCCTCGATTTAATCACGCGGGAGGTGAATAAATCTGAGCGCGTCGTCCCTCAGAGAAGGACGTTAAACCGTCGGTCCCGAGTCTGTACGATGTCAGGTACTCGTTAGATCCCTACTCTAAATACACTTGAGTTAGGCAAAATTTAGGACTCCCACTGTAGAATCAATCTTCATTGTGTCGTTTCACAAAGGGCCAATGATTGGCCTACGTGTGTTCCCTTGTGGAACTGCCACTGCAACCTAACCTAACCTAGTCACAATTTAGGGCTCCCAATGTAGAATCTGTAGAATCACTGATCAAACAAAAAACCGGTAAACAGCTGTCGTTATCGCCCTCTAAGGGATCAGTTTAAACAAAACAAAAAAAAGTGGAATAATTTCTTGATATCTATTTTAGTATTGGATTGGAATCACTCTAAGGGATCGACCTTGATGATTCTGGAGTCTTAAATTTTGCAGATCTCAGATTTATATTCAGAAGAGATCACTAACAATTATCTGAAATCTTAATGGCTCCGAACAACATTTTGGCCTCTTTAAAGAATGGAATGAAAAAGATTTAGTAAAAGTAAAAGATTAGTAAAACGATTTAAATCACAGATAGTTGCTAAGTTGATACATTCTCTAGCAGTAGCAACATGTTTACCCTAATGCTCTCATTTTTTTTTCTAACTTGAGTTTTAAAGAAACAAAGTGAATTACAAAAGACTGAATACTGCCTAATAAAACTAAATGATTTGTTCTGACTTTGGTTTGATGTAATAACATTTTACTATATATTCGACAAAAACCAGTCTGATATCTAAACAAGAGATAAAAACTCCTATTGTGTTTGTTTTATGCCTTCAAAGAAGTTTCAAGAATAAATAAGTTCTCAAGAGTGCTATATTTAATAGAAGTTTGGTTCTTTGCGAAAATAGAATAAAACGGAAATGAAAACAATCGTTTGAAAAGTGCACGTGTCAATAAAAAAATACATCCTTTGCCAATATTGACAGAGGACTTTGTTTGGAGGGCTTTACATTCTGAACATGAGTCCCGGCTATATCATTCATAAACTGTTTAATATCTCGTAGATCACCTGTGGTGTGCTAAAACCAAAATGTTTTATAAGTCGTAATAAATCAACAATTAGAAACCTAATTGTTTATAAATTAAACTATTCAATCATAAAACTTTAAATCTTGTAATATTTGGTTACAAGGTTTTAATGGACTTAAAAAAGATATAATGTATTTCAAACAGAGCGTTTTTAACTATGAGTTGAAAGATGTCTTTACATCAATGGTTTTTAAATTTCTGTTTTACTGGAGTTTATTGTCGTTAATAAATCAAGAATTACAAACCCAATTGTTTATTAATTAAACTAATCGACCATAAACTTTTAATCTTCTAATAATCAAACGATTGGTTACCAAGTTTTAATGGATTTATATAATGTATTTCAAACTCAGCTGTTTAAATTTTGGTTTTTACATTTATGTTCAAAGCCCTAAAATTCTGCTTTACTGGAGTATTATTGTTGTAGAAATCTTCATCGGGTACTAATGTTCGTACGGTTTAGAAAGCAGCTCATTTGAGTTCATATGTTGAGTTCATTTATTCATATATATTTATATATATATATATATATTTATTTCATTTATTCATATATGTTGAGTTCAGGTGTTCACCTCCTCAGTCAATTCGAATACGACACCAGACTGTATTAGCGTTAGGGTGAAGTACACATACCAGAAGACATCAACTGTCTCCTCAATCAGTGTCATGGGGCTTATCGACAGAAAACAGTCAAAAAGAGAAGATTCACGTCACGACACTACATCAGATACAACGATTAATATATTAATATCAGCCAATATGTTTGAAACCAGTCAAATTAATTCCCTACTAAGCCATATTCAATTTACTATTCAAGATAAATAGTTTTAGTAAATATCTTTTATTTATTTTAATTAAAGAAGAAGTTCAGTTAATAGATACAGAGCCTTGGACGACTCATACAATCTTGTACATCCTCGACTCGTTTTAAAACTCAACTATTGTCACTACACGCACATTCACACGTACACCCACACTACACGCACACTCACACGCACACACACACAGATATAATCGAAAAAATTCATAAAACGAATTCTGGGACCTGCAAACATACATACATACAGACACACACATACATACACAAGTGCACACACACACACACAAACACACACGTACACTCACACTACATGAACACGCACACTCACACAGACACACACACACTCGCACGTACACGCACATGCATACATACATACACACACACGCACACGTACACTCACACTCCACGCACTCTCACATGTATACGCTCACGTTCACGCATACTCGCACTACACTCACATACACATGCACACACACACACACACACACTCCCTCACACGCACACTCACACGTACACGAACAAACATACATACATACAAAACAGTAGACCTCAAAGCACTAATACAAGTAAAAATAGATGAATAAATGACTTTCTTAATGCTTAGAACATAACTTAAAATACAATTGATGAAAAATTTGATTATCTTGTGCATTTTGTTATGATGTTAATGCATGCATTATCATGTGCTCAACAGCCACCTGAGATACTCTTTGAAGGATTAAGGAGACTAGGACCAAATAGTGTAAAGCAAACTTATCAAGCAGATGCGATCAGTTCGCCTCTCTATTCGATCGAGAGATTTCTCACTCCTCAAGGCGATTGCAATATATATTCCATTTGATATAAGATTGACATATCCCGCTCCGTCACGTCGATTCCAATTGTAGATAAAGAATTCGTATTTCACATGTCCAACAAAAATAGAGTTTTCGTATTTTTACTTTTTTATTTTTTTTACATTCAACATCAGATCTTTTAATATTATAAGTCATATATGATAACAAAAATAAATTTACAAGTATTTTGGAGTCAAAAGAAAATACTGAAGATTTTGAGTTTACAGGTCTAGTATCTTTGGTTGAGAAATAAAAAGAAAGTACTTGTACAAACTAAATCTAAAGTCATTCTATGCTGAAATAATACAAACAAGCCTATTATTTGACAGTTGGACTTCTATCTGATTAATTAGCCATCTGCTGGAGATATAAACATATTTTCTGACTGACCTTTGCACCCAAAGTTACTCTTGGAAATAACTACCAAATAAGGTCCAAATTAAAAAAAATTATAATTTTCTTTCATTTGATAAAGTTAATGAACAATGCATGTAAAACTAGATATTATAATATTGAATAAGATAAATTTTGTAAATAAAATGATAAAAATTAACTAATGCTGCCACAAAGTAATTTTAATATTTAAATCTACCCACTTTATGGAAACAATAAATCACTATTTTCTAACTCAATAAAGAATTGATCATACGATATAAAAGACATGCGCGTTAGGTAGCGTTGGCGGGAAATGAAGGGACCACTATATTCTAGCTGGATGATAATTATTTATACACTAACTGGAGACCTTTGAACCTGAATTGAATTCCATTCAACGTATTAAAATCATTTCTAATCCATTTTATACTTTGATAAGAAAAACTTTGTTTTACTACCTTTATTGAATATATAAACTTCATATTATAATATTTCCTTTTTTTTATTATAAGTGATCATAATAATGTCAAATATAAATAAGTTAATACAGGTATTGAATTTCATATTTGTATAACAACTAAAAGTAACTTTGTTTTACTGGCATTTTTTAATTTGATAAACTCTGTATTATGAGTTTTCCTTTTAATTTATTAGAGATACTCACAATAGAGTAAAAAAGAAATACGTTACTATAAATATTGAATATGATATTATACATCAATTTTTTAAATTTCTTTGGGTTGCTGAGTCAGTTATATGCTGTTGCCTCTACAACGTGCTTGGTCTCCCTTTCTCTTTTCTCCTAAAGACGGATTGCAAGAAAATTTGTGTTCCTTTACTCTGTGTGTTACTCTTCTTCAATTTCGAACTCGTATTGTGTCCAGTTTAGCTTCTTATTTTGTTCATTGAATGATTTTAAATTTCTTAAGTTACTTCAAACTCTTTTTTAAAATATCCTAAACCAAATTGCAATCTTCTTTCCATTGAAAACTTTTAAATTGATTGTTTTGAGTATAAAACATATTAATTAGTTAGAATATATTTTAATATTTCTGTATTAAAATAATTGAGTATATTTGTATCTCTAACAGGAAAATAAATTAAAAGAATTCGATGAAGGAAAGTAGTTAAGGAGTGCCCAGTGCTCACATGTATTCTACATGTGAGCTACTTATGAAATGAACAGGTCATAATGATATAGCCACTGTATTTCTTTAGAAATGTATCGAGGTTCTTACAATTTATGACGATTTATGTAATATTTCAACGTAAATAAAACCTTCTCATTCCATTTCATATGACAGTGGTGTTTTCTTCTTTTTACTCGCTTCAGTCTCTCCACTCATTTTTAAACTCTCTCTTAATTTAAAAAAAGAAAATTAAAAATAAAGAGTTAGAGGAAACGTAATGACTAGCTTTACTGCATTTAAAGGCACTTTTGCCTCTAACACACAGTGACCAAATCAATTGATGTATCAAAGAAATCATAAGACATTCGACAGACCCGTCCTATATATGAATCAGTGACGGGATCAATTATAAACTGATATTAAATCATTATTTGTGCAATCTGTAATTGTTGTGTATTTACTCATTCTGAGATAAAATGGATAAACAAACAAAAGTCTCCACACAAATGAAGTTTTATTCAACAGCAACGCGTTTCGAACACTTTGTGTTCATAATCAGGAAGACACCAAGGATGTGGTGCTGACGGGTTGGTTCAGTGAAAACAACTACATCCTTGGTGCCTTCCTGATGATGAACACAAAGTGTTCGAAACGCGTTGCTGTTGAATAAAACTTCATTTGTGTGAAGAGTTTTGTTTGTTTATCCATTTTACCTCAGAAAGACTGATATTAATTTTTTTTATAGCCATCTTAGTGATCGACGTGTTCTAGCACACCTCCATTAGATAATAGTAATTTGGATTTCACACTGAAATAGTTTTCAGTTTCATAAATTAATCATAAAATTGGATACATAATGAATATCCAAAGCAGATATTATAAAGGAATAGAAGTGCCTGAAAAATATCTCCAAATAATAACACAAAGAGAGAAAATCATCTGTTGGTATTAACAGCTGAAAGCAAAAATACAAAAAATACACTCTATAACCTTCCACAAATATTGTGTTTTTATCTTTCTGTTTTCCTTATTTATCTTTTTAATAAATAATATTATGACTTTTGAAAATTTTTTCAGAACGCATAAAATATTTCTTAAGGTGACATTTTGTCACGGACAAAATAAAGCTCAAAAGTCTGATATAGTTTTTCAACCAACAACGCTGTTGAAAGTTTAAAAATCAGATTTACTGTTTACAAATGAAACAAGCTGAAAAGCGGTATTGACAAAGTTGTGTAAATTTGAAGTTTTTCTCCGCGTTCTCTACATATTCAATGATTCTTCTTTTCTCATCTTATAAATAACAAAACGGTAAGCTTTATTAAAATTTTTATTTTTTTGAGTATTACTGGATCCTTTAGATTATTATTTTCCAATGCCCACTCTTATAACGCTTTCATCTTTTAGTGTTATTCTAGGGGCGGAAATTGTGGTTCATTTTTGATTTGGCACCCATTTTAGTAATTGGTAAACCACATTACCTTGTTGATTCTATATTGGGAGTCCTAAATTTTTACCCAACTGACGTGTATCTAGAATAGGGATCTTTAAAGAGTACCTGACATTGTACAGGCCCGCGGCCAACGGCTTAACATCCCCTCTGAGGGACAATGTGATCAGATTTATTCACCTCCTAAATAAATAAATCGCGTAAATAAATACGTAAATGAAACGCGTAAATAAATCACGGGGCAGTTGGGCATTGAACCCCGGACTTCCCAGTTCAAAGGCGATTACGTTAACTACAGAGCTAACCTGGTCTCTACTGGATCCCAGATTTACTGGAAGTGATTAGTTTTTCTTTAGGTTGTAGCAAAATAGAAAGTAATCCAACTCAATCATCCAAATACTGCAGCACTCCTGAAGGTCGAAAATGGGCTTCAGCAGAAAAATCACCCAAAAAGACTGCTTGAAACACTTAATAAGTATCATGCTACTTATACAATTTATAGTATATTTTTATCTCAGCGGGATTTCCTCTCTAGTTAACACCATTTTATTTTTTTCGAAATTCGTATTAATAGATTACTAAAGAAAAACTGATATTTGAAGGTAACCTAAAGTTGAAATTAACATAAGTGAACTTTGCGTCATAATGTACGATAAATGTGAACAGGACTATTAGTTCACAAAAGAACAACAATGTTCTTTGTGTGATATCACAAAGGGCCTAATGTTCGGGCCTATGAGTGTTCCCTTGTGGGACAGCCACTATAACATAAAGGGTTGGCTGCTACTAACCACCTACACTATATAATCATACCTCTACTCTAAATTTGACGCTGATTTCATTTTTATAATTTTAAATTTGGTGTTAAATTTTAAAAAAAAATTACTGTTAAACATAAATATGAAAGCCCTTTCAGTTCATTCCACAAGGATTTTCAACAAATGTTATGCTGTCTCTAATATTGTAATAATATTTCGCTATTAGTTATTTTTCAGTGAGTATATGATTATTTATAGCAAGTTCAAATTCAAGTGATTATTTATATTCACTATAGTATGCTATCTATCACCCATTATGGCATCAATCGTAAATAATAAACGGTTTGTAGGGATACATTAATTTGAAATTATTTACAACTCATTTAAAATTTATATTTAATAAAATTTATTTAACGTTAAGGCAATAAAAATTGAAATTTTTAAACAATATTTGCTTCAAAAATTTACTGTTAAAAATAAATATAAAATTCTCTTCAGTTCATTCCACAAGGATTTTCAACAAATGTTATGCTATCTCCAATATTGCAATTTTACTTCTTATTCAAAACATAATCAAAGTTTACAAAATTAAAAGAAGTAAAATATACAATATATCCCGTCAAACATTTATTGTATTACTGTTTGTAAAGATATCTTACATAGTTCAAGAAAGCTGTAAATATATCATGCTGTTTTCTCAGAATTTTTCTTGAGTAATGGTCTAAATGAGATTACAAATGATCTTAAAGTACTCCTCTTTTCTTTTTCAGTATGTCAATCATTGCATCCAGTCATGTCTCCAGTTTTATTTCTATAGCGGACAAAAATACAAACTTTGTATTTTATATATCACCATATTCATCAATATTTTATCAGCTATTCTTTTTTTATAATATACTCTGAAACAAGCTTACATAAAATATAATTAAGGCACAGTCTCTTTGTTTAGGAAGATCTCATATAATATTTTATAGGCATTAAAAAAAACTCCACAAATAAAACTCGATACAAGTGTAATGTAATAACATTACTAATGGTATGTTTGTTTCTCTCTTTGATATTTTTTTTTATCTGATAAAAATTCCAATTTTCTCTAGAGCTCATACTCTGCGGCTTTCTTGTTTGTTTTCCCTCTGAAAATATTCTTATTTCAAGAGTGGCAGGCTACTGCAGTGACATAACTTCATTTTTTCCACCTGTTTATGAATACTTCTTACTTCAGTTCTTTTAAATTGGATAACATCATTTGAAGCCTGTTTAATTAAAAAGCTCTTCAATGTCAACACTATTTAATTTAAATAATACATTTCTTTTATTAATCTCAAAATTGTTTCAGTCAATACATTTAATGACTACTACCGGTATCAAATTAAGTGGAACATTTCTTAAAACTTGAAACTTTTTTTTCTCTTCCTTTAACTAAATATAAGAAGTTTTCGATATCTCTTAGAACAATTTCTAAATACAAGTAAAGAATTCATGTATAAGTAAATCGAGTGATCATTTACATTCCTTTTAATAACTGCGAAATTTTATCTAAGAAATAATGCAGTAACTTTGTATTAAGATGTATGTCTGTCCATTTAATATGATTATAAATGGCATGGTTAGGGACCAGGTTAGCTCAGTGCTTAACATACTCGCCTCTGGGCTGGTAGGTCCAGGGTTCAATACCCACCTGGCTCTCGATTAATTCGCCTGGAAGGTGAATATATCTGAGTACGTTGTCCCTCGGAGAGGACATTAAGCCGTCGGTCCTGAGACTATGCGATATCAGGTACTCCTTAAAGATCACTACTCGAAATACACTTGAGTTAGGCAAAATTTAGGACTCCCAATTTAGAATCTATAAAACCACCCATCAAACAAAAAGCCTGTAAACGGCTGAAGTTAACACTTCAGCTAGGGGATTGGTTTAAAAAACGAAAAAAAACTTGCATGATTAATTTTGATGAAATCGGGAAGGTTTCAGGTAAACTTCGCAGAATTGATAAAGTGTATCTTTTACTTTCTGTTGGTTTACATTGTACTATTCACTCTCATAATTATGATTTCACTATTATGAATATAATTTTTTTTGATAGTATTAATTATTTAGCAATTTTAGTTAGAGAGCTTACATTTTCATTGCATTTCTTAATCTTTTAAATCACCAAATGTTTATGTTATTGACTTTATATGATAGTAATGCTATTAAGAATTCATTAGTTGTGCAATCCGTAATTGTGTGGTATTTACTCATTCTGAGGTCAAATGGATTAACAAACAAAGGTCTCCACACAAAAATAAAGTTTTAATCAACAGCAACAACGCGTTTCGAACACTTTGTGTTCATCATCAGGAAGACACCAAGGATGTGGTGCTGACGGGTGTCTTACTGATGATGAACACAAAGTCTTCGAAACGCGTTGTTGCTGTTGATTAAAACTTCATTTTTGTGTGAAGACTTTTGTTTGTTTATCCATATGACCTCAGAATGAGTTTTAAGAATTCGTCTTCTGAGCATTCGGATGACTTAATATTAATAATATCCGTCATTTCTCGTATAATCTCTGTGGAGCTCGACCGGTTCTGAATTGCTCTTGAAGATGGGGACCTGAAGATTCCGAAACCGGTCGACTTTTTCAGACATTACACGAGGAATGACGGATATTATTAATATTAATTCTAATATTATTAACCTCAATTAAACTAACCCATTACCATATATTTCGAATGAAACTATGAAATAATACTAAGATTAATATCATCGTGATATTACGTTAAGAAGGTGAGATACACTTCAAACTACTCAAACAAACGACAAAAAACAACTAGACACTTCAAGTAAACGATAAAAACGGAAACACTGAAGCATTTAAAAATTAATGCTTATTCATCAACGCTACATGATAGTATGTATCAGAAATGGAATTTTTTTTTTAAAAAAAAAATAGCACCCGAAGTGATATAAAAAAGAATTGAATAGCATAAAATAGTGTGAAGAAGTATGTTTTATCTATCCTCTCTTCCTAGAAATCACCTCATACCTCAAAACTAGGATAGAAATCACCTCATACCTCAAAAATAGGATAGAAGTCACGCTATAATAGCACCAATTAATTAGCATTTGTAGTATACAAATAATGGGAATTTTTTGAGTTCATTGTCATTGTACAAACAACAATAAGAAATACGAAACAAATACTAAGACGTTTCAACCATAACAAGTGGTCTTCTTCAAAGACAAAAACCCAATGACTAAAAATATATAAGGAATAAAAATAATCATATATTCAGTGAAAAAAAAACTAATAGCGATTATTACAATATTAGAGACAGCATAACATTTGTTAAAAATCCTTGAGGAATGAACTGAAAGGGCTTTCATATTTATGTTTAACAGTAATTTTTTTTTAGGAAATATTGTTTAAAAATTTCAATTTACATTGCCTTGCTGTTAAATAAATTTATTAAATTTAATTTTTTTTTAGTCCCAAAACTGTTAGAAAGTATGTAAAACTAACTAAATTAGCATTAAAGGAAGAACTGAATTTTATTGTTGCTCATTGATGACACTGGAAGAAAAATTTGATGATAAATCTTGAAGATTTACGAAACTGTCTTTTCTTTTGCCCTACTTCTAATTTTGACAAACAATAGTTGCAATGAATTTTTGTTTACCAAACTTCTCACATGACCTATTTTAAACTTTTGACATTTTTAAACTTTTAACCTATTTTAAAGTTAGTTATCTAATAATCTAATGATAGAGCTATAATTGAAATGGAAGATTTAGCACGTCTCTATTTTATGTAACTGAGTGAAAAGTATTGTTCAAAAAACTGAAAGTCTTTCCTTTTTAGTAAAGCATCGTCTTTAAGGAAATAAAGTTGTTGATATAGATAATTCTGTTACTGGTAGTCAAACAGAGCGTCAACTTTTTATGTTATGATACAAGTACATGACTCATAGGCCCACCATCGACTTTTTCGCTGAACTACGAGTATAACTTACGAACTTTTCATAATATACTATGTTTCGTGGTGTTTTCCTAACAAAGTATCTTATTTCTTGCTTAACATCATTGCTGTACCGGTACATATTGATCATGCATCTTCAGCATTATTTTTCTATTCATTAAAAAGTTAACTTAATTATAAAGTAGACCAATCAATTATTATGTGAAATATAGTTAATGGGTTAGTTCCACTGAGGTTAGTAATATTAGAATTAGTAATAATACATTCCGTCATACCTCGTAAAGTCTCTGGAAAGCTCGACCGGTTTCGGGTCCATCTTCGGCTACCGAACACCTACAACATCAAAAACACGGTTGACCTAATAAACAAAGTGAAAGACATAACAATAAACGCACAAACCAAACTTGTTTCATTCGACATTGAAAAGTTATACACTTCTGTTCCCGTCACAGAAACACTTAACATCATACGCGAAATAACTAATGTACATGAACATGACAATAGTACAAAAGAACTAATAAAACTAACTAAAACAACTCTCAAACAGAACTACTTCAGATTTAACAATGATTTCTACAAAGCAAATGATGGATTAGGAATGGGACATCCAACATCTGCGATACATTCAGAAATTTTTCTCCAAGAACTCGAAAAGGTCTATGTAAATGTTCTAAAGTCAAAATTTAACGTTGTTTACTATTGCAGATATGTTGATGACTCCTTCCTTATAGTCAATAACCCTAGTAACCAAAATATAATAGACATAAAGAATTACCTCAACTCACTAAACAACAAAATCAAGTTCACCCACGAAATAGAAACAAATGACAAATTAAACTTCATAGACTTAACAATAGGAAAAAACTAAAGACAAACTCAGCTTTCAAATATACCGCAAACCAACTACCACCGACACAACTATACATAAATCATCACTCCACCCACCAGAACAAAAAACATCCGCGTATAGATATATGATTGATAGATTACTAAACATACCCATGAATGCAATTAACTATAATAAGGAATTGAATTCCATAAAAACAATAGCAAAAAATAACGGGTATAAGGAAAAAATTATACAAAGACTAATAAACGAAAGAAGAAATAAACACAATACTAACAGTACAACACCGGGAATAACGAACAGATTTGCATCTTTAACTTACATAGGTAAACCTAGCGAAAAAATTGCGACTCTTCTAAGAAAATATTCATTAAAAATAGGTTATAAAACGAATAACACTATAAACCAAATCACAAACAACACAACAGAGAACAAAGATAACAAATTCGAAAAAAGCGGAATATACAGGATTAAATGCAAAGATTGCGGTAAAAACTACATCGGGCAAACGGGAAGGACACTAAAAGACAGATTCAAAGAACACATTAAAGACTACACCAACAACACAAACAGATCAAACTATGCACACCACTTAAACAAATTTGGACATAGCCCAGACAGTATGGAAAACACAATGGACTTACTATAGACGGGACAAAAAGAACAACGGATGAACATACAGGAACAAATAGAAATATACAAACTTAAAATGACAGACAATATAATCAATGAACAAACAAACCACCAAACCGACATTTTATCAAAACCATTAATAACATTTAAAAGACGACACAAGGAACTGGAAATAGATAATGGAATAAGAAATAAAAGAAAAAAAACATAGCAATTAAAGAAATATGGAAAAAAAATTAACTACACACACAACACTGATTACACAATGTAGATGCTATATATAGGTAGGTTATAGGAAAACAACATTCACAGTCAGTTAGGTGCTCTTGAAGATGGGATCCAGACGGACCCGAAACCGGTCGAGTTACCCAGAGACTTTACGAGGTATGACGGATTGTATTATTACTAATTCTAATTATTATGTGGTTTTATTCATTGTTGGGTAAAAAAGTTAATAAAATGGTCTCCACATATAGAAGTTTAATAATATAAACAACACGTTTCGAATATGTAGTGTTCTTTTTCAGGCATAAAGATGAATGTATGTGGTACAACTGTTGTCCAGAGTTGTACCACAGACACTCATCTTTGGTTTATGCTTGAAGAAGAACACTATGTGTTTGAAACGTGCTGTTTTTATTATTAAACTCCTATATATAGAGACTGTTTCATTAACTTTGAAGCTCATTTAACATTGTGAGCGGTTCTGAAGAAGTTCTATGCAATCTAGGCACCCTCGACATCATGTTTAAGGTTATTCGACTTTAAGGTTATACTTTACTGAGAATCGTTCTTCAAAGTTTTAAATTTGATGTTTAGAGGAAATGGTTAAAATACAATAATCATAAAATGACTGTAGAGTTTGTTTAATCCATAATATAAAGTCGGATGAGTTTGTTTCTTAACTTTTTCTTTTCACTATTTGTGATTTTATTTAATAAATCAATATAAAGCAATATAAAGCAAAATAAAGCAATATAAAGCAGTATAAAGAAAATATGAAGTAATATAAAGTAATACGAGTATATATCAGAAAAAAAACTGTACAACACGAACAACCAAGAGTTGAATCGAATTCACGAATACCAGTTATAAATAAACTTAAGGCTATTGTATTGTAAATAATTTTAGAAATTTGTAAAGTTTGTTATTATTATATTAACAAAATTAAATATATTATAATATTATTATATTATATTATTATTATGTTTATATAAATATAAATTATATTAAGTTTTTTTATTAACTTAAAAAAAACTAAATATTCGATAATATTTTTTATGAAGCGCTTAAATCTATAAGGGCCATCGGATCTCAAATTGAAGTTCATTTAAGATTGTCAACAGTTCTGAAGAAGATCTATGCAATCCAGGCACCCTCGATATCATGTTTAATGTTATTCGACTTTAAGGTGCCAGAGATGCCAGATGCCTGGCTAAGCTGCCAGACATGATGTCATCAAGGGCCAATGACCTTGACCTTATTGTAATTCGGCCATAGCCCGAAATTGCAGACTACTGAAGGCACATTAATATCTTAATGTATTATTCTATTGTGATACTAACAGTAATAAGAGTAGTAATAATGAAGTGATAAACGATAGAAACATATTACTTATTGTGAAATACAATATTCCGTTTTGTCCTAATAAACTCTGTGTACATGGCAATATATGACTGCGCAGTTATCTTACAAATACACAGGTTTCATTCACTTTTATCAATGCATACAGTTTTCACCAACAATATATGGTAATTTTCAGCTCATTACATTATCAAATTTCTTGATCTGCTAATATATAAAGCGAAAAAAAATACTTCTGTAAAATTAAATAAGTTATAGGGGATGTTTTTCTACCCTGATAACCTACAATGACATTGTATTTTCAGTTAATACCTGAAGAGAACACTACGTGTTCGAAACGCGTTGTTTATACTATTAAATTTATAAAAAGATTTCACATAAACACGTGAAACAACAATCAATGATCAAACCACGATAAGAAATGGGAAAACAAGACTAAGATCTTTCAACCGTAACAAGCGGTCTTCGTCAGAGTCAAAAACCCAACTGAACACTAGATGCAAAAAACATCTGGTGAGGAGTTAAGAAGAGTGGGAGGGAAGAGTGGTATTTTAAAAGGGTGAAAGCACAGGAAAGGACTAATGTCCAGAAAGGGATGTTTGGGGAAACAAAGGAGTACAGTAAGAAAAAGTAAAAAACTATCCGCTAGCTGTCAACCCTCTTTTGAAGAGGCTATTGCCCTCGTGACGAAAGTATCAAGTTTGTTACTTGACGAAGACCGCTTGTTACGGTTGAAAGATCTTAGTCTTGTTTTCCCATTTCTTATTGTGGTTTGATCATTGACTATTAAATTTCTATATGTGGAGACTATTTCATTAGCTTTTTACCCTACTATGTGTAAATACCACATAATAACTGATGGTACTACCTTAGTATATGTTTTTCTATTTAATCAGATTTTTATTTATATATTTTCACGCAAAAGGAGGTTCTCAATAAGTTTAAATGCCAATTTTAATAAATTTGGATTAAATATTTTAAACAATCATTTAATATCGTATCATTAAACTTCTGTTTAATTTAAAAATAAATGATTGTCTTGTAAAGCAATAAGGGAACAAAGGTATAATCTAAATGATGATTGCCCGTAATACCAATTACTATAAATAACAGGACGACAGTAAGAGACTCCGAAAGACCATCGTGGGCATATATTAATTTCAGTGTCCCATTGTTGTGGAGGCAGGATTCCAAGCAAAGCTGGAATACCGTCTATATAATTCACTGGCCCATGCCTGGCCCCCGGTAACACCGACTCCTGTACCAATCTACTTGCTCCCCCTCCCTCTCACATGACCAATTTGCATACTTGCTTCAGCGTATTTAACCCAATACTACCATTTGAACATGACCTGCCAGTTATTAAACTTACCTCAAGTCAATGTAATACATAGTTTAAAGTCAAGAGAATAAAAACAAGAGAAACAATCAATTTTTTTATAATTATTGTATATCACACTAATTTTTGAAAAAAAAAATCTGGAGTGGCCTAAACTCAACTTTACTATAAGTAAACATAATATCATATTTCTTGGGTATGTAATATATAATGTTCAATTTTGGTCTAATACAAATGTCTAAATGATTAGGAGAAAAAATATTCTCTAAAAACACGATTTTTTGAAAAAAAAAATGACTTTACCATCAAGCATAATTTCACCCAAGCAATAGGGCTTATCAACACTATGAGGCCCTTTTTTTTTATTTTTGAAAAATATCAATTTGATCCGTCAAAGATTCTGGACTGTATCAAAGGTACATACTCACTCACCCATACACACACACACACATACACATACACACACACACATACACGCACACACACACACACACACACACACACACACACACACACACACACATACACACACACATTTTTTGGAAAATTTCATGTTTTTAACCTAGCCGTTTAGTGTCAAAAAAACCAGTTTTGTAAATAGAGAATGTACTTTTATCACCCTTTTGGTTAATGTAATTTGGAAAAAAATTATTTTAACTCATCCTCTACATAAGGTTCTATTTATTATTAGATATAGTTTCATTTTGACCCGTTAAACGGTATGGTTTGTATCGCTCTCACCAACTTTCAGATTGAATTATACGTCAAAATGTTTGCAATTTATTGAAAAAAAAACTTCCTGTTGTTGTAAAAATCTGAGGATATTTTTCGTTATTACTTTTGTCACCTCAAAGATAATGCCAAATTTTCAAAACTCTAGAATTAGCATTTAAAGAGAAAGTTAATGTAGCTTAAAAACAAGTATTTGGTAAAAAAAGTGATTTTCACATCATGCATAATTACTTCCAAACAGTAGGGCTCATCTACAATATGAGGACCATTTTTGTCTAAAATATCAACTTCCAACTTCATCCATCAAAGATTCTGGGCACACACACAAACACACACACACACAAACAAACACACACACACACAAACACACAAACACACACACACACACAAACACACACACCACACACACTCACACACACACACACACACACACACACACACACACACACACACACACAACACACACACACACACACACACACACACACACACACACACACACACACACACACACACACACACACACACACACACACACACAACACACACACACACACACATAGACATCATCGAACTTTATAAAACGACCTTTGGGACCTCAAAACTCGATGTGGTTCCATCAAAATCTGGAGATGGAATTTTTTCACGATCACTATACTTTCACTACCACTATAGTAAAGTGAAAATTGACTGTTATAACGTATTTGTAAAAAATGGAAAAAACGTGAAATTTTTAATACATAATTAGCTAAAGATGAAGTGAAATATCAATCATTGTTTATAAATTTACTGAAGAATCAGTGTTAATGTTCTGAGAAAATGAAAGAACTTTAGTACAATAAATAGAATTTAGTACAATTATTAGATGGAAATGAAGTCGGAGAAGTTATATTTGTGCATGAGATTGAAATTTTAACTTTTAACCAACGAGAATATATTATGGAAAAGTTGGTCAGTTTTAAGGGTTGTAGGTTGTTTAGTGTAGGTTGGTGGTAATGGGGTGGTTACTCACTTAGCGCTGAAGTCTGTGGACACCTACACTCTACATGGAAGTGGCGAGGGGAGGGTGTGGTAAGGGAGGGTTAGCCTAAAAGCCACCCCCTCTAATGAGCAATAAGCTCAACTAACTCTGTCACTCATTTAATTAATACAGAAATCCCCACTTCTAAAACTTCACCTTTCCACTCAGCAAAATGCTCAACATGCAAATTTTTCACACAGCTTGTGTATAACTACTTCATCCCTTTGCAAGTATTTCACTGTTAATTATACGTGTTTTTTTTTTAGTTAAAATATTTCAGTAATAATTTTATGCTTTCTTGCACAAAGAAGTTTTCTAACATTACAATAAATACACATATTAATGTCTACTTTGTCAATCATGTAAATTATAAAGAAACAAAGCTAACATTTTATTAGCATTATTTGTAAAGATGCTATATATAAGAATCTGGGAGACTCAGCGCAACGTGCTCGCCTATGGACTGGTAGATCTGACCTGCCATTTATTCAGGCAGGAGGTGAATATATCTGAGCACGTCGTTCCTTGGAGTCGACGTTAAATCGCATACTCGTTAAATATACCTACTTCAATGTGCTTGAGTTAAGAAACTTTCGGACTTCCAATGTGTAGAATGTTCATTGTGTGGTATCACAAAGGTCCAATGTTCAGCCTATGTGTATTTCCTAATATATTAGTATTGTTTGTAAATTTTTTTTTTTTTGGTAAGGAGACAACATGTATATTTACGCACCTATTATTGGCCTCTTATTTAAGCCAAAATACCAACTAAAACACCTCCTTTCAACAAGGTCACTAACCTGGAACTGTTTATCACATTACTTCAAGTTAGGCCACTCTTTTACCAATGAAGTAGTCTCCTGTCCTAATATTTCTTTCTTTCCAACGAATCTCTCTGTTAACTACCTAATATTATTTTATGTTTATGTATGAAGGTCATGTGAACTACCTATTAACATTGTCTCCTCGATATTCTTTATATTTATATATATAAAGATTTCACATAAACACGAAAAATAACAATCAATGATCAAACCACAATAAGAAATGGGAGAACAAGACTAAGATCTTTCAAACGTAACAAGCGGTATTTGGACAAGACGAAGACCGCTTGTTACGATTGAAAGATCTTAGTGTTGTTTTCCCATTTCTTATTGCAGTTTGATCATTGTATATGTGTATATATTTGATGGTCTATAATATTTTATCAAATGTAGACCATGAGCTGATTATTAGCAAAAAATAATCTCATTATATGATGCAAAAAAATATGCTTGGTGTCCTAAACTCTGGGCCTTTACTTATAATATGCAGTATGACTGTCTTTCTAGTGTTGAGCTTCCTTCAAGTGAATGACATTACAACTTTGAATATCACAAGATTTTAGAAATGTCTCGGTGAAGCATGCCCCAAAATCAGTTGGGAACTACTTGTTTAGTTCATCTTTAAAATTTTGTAGTAGTTTGTGAAATTACAACATTTACGTGATATTAAAATAAAAAACAAGGAACCTGAAATCAAGCAAAAATCAAATCGACTGTTACTAATTATTTGTAAAAAATGGAAAAACTAGAAAATTTGAATATTTTAGTTAAAGATGAAGTGGTATATCATTCATTGTTCATGAATGTGCTCGAGCATTACTGTAAGTTTGACAGTACTAAACCCAATCATGGAATGAGTTTAAAGATATTTTTCTGTTTAAACAATCATTATATATATCAAGAAATGATTTGAGGTAACCATCAAATACATGAGCCGAATGTTCTGGTTATGTTAATCTTGTAGACTGTTTCCTTACATCAAATACGTAAACAGCTAATTTGAGATCTAACGCTGTGAAATATGTATTGTTGGGGGTTTACTTAGTTGGTACTTGTTTATTGTCAACAGAGTCAAAATAGTGATTACTCAGATATAGTCATTATTCTATGGTATATGTGGCACATATTTTTTATTAATACATTGAAGCTCGTTTCTATAGATTAAGTATAACTGTTAAACATCGTTTTAAACTGGTAAGAAATACATTATTTGTCCAATCTGTTATAGTGTAGCAGCACACATATTGGGGGATTTCAAAAATTAAATCTTCACACAAAAAAAATTTTAATATGAAAACTAACAACGCGTTTCGAAAACTTAGTGTTCTTCACGTTTACATCTGCACTATTGAGAGTCGATCAACAGGAGTGAAATCCTTCAAAGGTCACCCCCTTCGTTCGACTCTCAAGTGTGCAGATGTAAACCTGAAGAAGAGCACTAAGTGTTCGAAACGCGTTGTTAGTTTTCATATTAAAACTTTTTTTTGTGTGGAGACGTAATTTTTAAAATACCCCCAATATGGTGAAAAATCATTCAATCAGTAACTTTTTCATGAAAAAGATTTGTTTAGCACATGTTTTGTGTGGAAAATCTACATATATAAAGTTCGTGAGTTTATTTGTTTTTCACCCATTTTCCGTAGACATTGTGACTTGAAATTATTAGGCTCTTTACTTTTGTTGTGATTGGCTTTGTAGTTGTATTACATAGCAACAAATCGTATTAGGATGTCAGGATAGCCCAGTGGCTTGCGTATTCGCCTCGACTTTCTACAATATTATTTAATATTAGGGGTTCAGAGTAGCCTATAATATATAATAAACTATTACATTAGAGGTTAAAAATGAATAATTTTTGAAAAAAACTTGAGCACAACTGACAGATAAAATACGAATGTTCTAAGGTAATATTATAAAAACACTTTCCTTTCATTAATGTTATTAATAAATTGAACATTTCAATTTAGAAGTTTTTGTTTTTGTTTAAAATATATTTGATTGTGTATATAACTTGAATTGATGTTTTATTTATTTCATAAAATAAATGATTTTTTCTTACTTTTAAATGATTTTTATTTTTAGTTAATGGGTTAGTTCCACTGAGGTTAGTAATATTAGAATTAGTAATAATACATTCCGTCATACCTCGTAAACGGAGACTTTACGTAAAGTAAAGTAGGTAAAGTAGAGACTTTACGAGGTATGACGGAATGTATTATTACTAATTCTGATTTTTATTTTGCTAAACATACTTACTGTGTACATATCTTGAATACTGTTAAAAATACTGTATCAAAATCTTTGGGGTCATATAAGAATCTGTTTCCGTGCTTTAATAATAAGAAACAACAACTAAAATTATCCTTATCAATCATGTTTAGTGAATCTATTTCAATAACTATTGCTATAATTTCTGAGAGACACAAAGGTTCATGGGTAGTTTAGTGTGTTTATAAATGTCTAGATTTGGTGTCGTAGCAAGTTTTAATATGTAAGAAGGAGATTATCACAAGCTTTACTTACGAGCACATGCTGCATTGGATTGAATCAAGCTCTTTTGTTAAGACCAGAGTTACATAATGATAATTAGATTAGAAGAAGGCTTTAATTGAAGTCAGAGGGTGTGAGATGAAGGGAGTTGGAAAGATTAATTAGAAGGGTGCGAAGTGAATAGCCCTGAGGGTTGCGGAATGGAGTTTTTTTTTATTCTCTGAGAGAGAAGGGAAGAAGGGATGTCTTGTTGTGGGGGTTGCAGACAAACAGGGAGATAAGTGGAGATGCGAACCGAGCCAGCCGCTTCCTGTAGCTGGTGATGAATGATGCTACAACTCACCCCCTCGACTGCCTTTCCTCACCCCCTCGACTGCCTTTACTCACCCCCACGGGCTTTCCTCACCCCCACCACCTTTCCTCACCTCTATCTCAACCTTATCAATCTTATAACCATATTAATAACAACATATTCTTAGCTATATACTTCTATACTAAAATGCTGAGAATTTTTGTTGAATGAGTACGTTTAAAAACGGCAGCTTTCCCTCTATACCAGAGGTGGAAAACCTTTCTTGGAGTAAAGGCCATATATATAACCTTAAATCATTTTTATTTCAATATCACGTTAAATTTAATTGAAATCATGAAACGATTTACTTGTTACCAAAGAAGTGGATGACTCATGTAAGACAATTACAGAAGGGATGTAGGAAACATACAAGATTGGAAATAAGCATGTCATTTAACGAAATATACATATCAAACTATTAGAATAAAAGAACACGAAAAAACAACACATAACTCACTTCAATATTTTGACCTCATCGTCAGCAGGAGAAGGAGAAGAAGATGAGTTCTGCTCAGCTGGCAAACAGCAACTCAGAACTATGAAATAACAGTTAATGATCAAACCACAATATGAAATGGGGAAAAAAAGACTTTATTTCAAGCGTGACAAGCGGTCTTCGTCAGAGTCAAAAACCCAACTGATATATATATATATGATTGTATTAAAAAAACAGTGTTTCAATAATATGTCGCTTGGAGCAGCACATGTAATGACAGATAACGGTTATGTTGTAATGTAACAGAAGCTAGCCTTGAGTAAGTTTTTTCAATTTGTTATGATGTTTCTAAAGTAGAAATGACAAATGTCCATTGTTTATTGTTTTTTTTGTTAGTTTATAGCCCTGAGGATGTCTTAAAATAAAGACGAAACTTTGGCATAAAGGTGATTCCATATATTTACCCTGACCAAATTCCGGGAAGAAGAAAAAGTGTTTGTTAGTAATTTGTGGTCAAGAAAACAGTACCGTATATATATATATATATAATATATATAGTTCACACAGGAAAGAGAAAAACAAATAAAGAAACACACAAAAGACTCACAACGATATTTCGACAGTCGTCGTCATCGGGCAGAAGTAGTCCCTTTGAGTAGATGAAGCTAACTGAGTGGTAGGCCGAATGCGACGAACACGCACGCACTCTGCCGGCCGCCCTAGGTAAGCTACTAACTACAGAGAGAAAAATAACTAAAAAGAACAAATAAAAGCAAATAAAAATAACAGAAGGAGAAGAATAGTAAATGAAGCAATAAACGATTTAAAAAAAAATAAATAAATAATAAATAAATAAATAAAAATAAATAAATAAATAAATTAACGGTACAAGTTGAGGCCAGGAGGAGAGCGAGCTTTGAGAAGACAGATAAATGCCTCTTCTGAAGCTCTTAAAGTGACCCGGGAAGACGGAACAGGGATATGATTAAGGACTTGGACCCGGAAGTAGTGATTAAAATCCAGTCCATGGGAATTAGAGTGGATAGCAATAGGAAGGTTTTTGCGTTGACCAACGGAAGCCCTGTGACCATTCATACGTAAGTTGAGCTGCGTAGAGGCCATACCAACGTAGAATGCATCACGCTGGGTGCAGTCCAAACTGTAAACGCAATTAACCGAGGCGCATGAGGTGTGGGGAGGACAAGGGTAGTTAATGTTGCTATGGGGGGAAGTAAACAAGGGATTAGGGTTGATTTATATATATAATATATATATATATATATATATGTTGTGTGTGTGTGTGTGTGTGTGTGTGTGTGTGTGTGTTTGTTTGTGTGTGTGTATTTTTGTTTATATGAAAGTTATAATATTTTTACTGTTTTTCATATCTATTTAAAATTATTTTCACATGATATTTTTTATTTCAATATCATATTAAAGTTAATTTAATTATTTGAATAAATTAACTACTGAGTTGAAATGAAATGTTGTGATTATTCTGTTCAAAGAGCATGACTTGTCCATTCAGACTGGACAGAGGGAGTTTTTTTTTTGACACAATGGAGCTGGTATTGATCGAGAGTGAGATAATGCAGTTAGTTGTAGTCTAATCAGAAGTGATGTCATTCCGTGTTAAGAGAATTAGCTTCTCTGCTCCGGCCTCAAATGACCCTGATAAGTCTATTAACAAAAACAATACTATCCAGTCTGTCTTTCTTCCTCTTGCCAAAACCCCCTTTTTAACTCAATTTTTCAATTTGTTTTATATTTTCCCTCACTTGATAGATATCCAACAGGGTTAAATTGAGAGCATATGAACTCTTTCGGTATTTTTAAAAGGGTATATTGCGTGGTGAACTGGATGTAGTGAGTTTGAAATCATAAAGTCACATCCATTTACTCACAGTGACCAATCAAAAAAGGATTTCATTTTTGAAAATGTTAAATATAATTCAACCAAAGAATCAATGTGTGATATTTTAAATAGGGGCGAAAGTCGGTATTGCGGATAAAAAAAGAAAGATATTTTTGTATGATACAATGATAAGAGCTATTAGAGGCAAAAATATCTTAGAAATACCATTATAATATGTATCAATGATCAAACCACAATAAGAATTGGGAAAACACACACTGACAGTCAGTTGGGTTTTTGACTCTGACGAAGACCGTTTGTTACGGTAGAAAGATCTTAATCTTGTTTTCTCATTTTCTTATTGTGGTTTGATCACTGATTGTTATTTCACGTGTTTATGTGAAATCATTTTATTATAATATGTATATATATACGAGTATATATAATACGGTACTGTTTTCTTGACCACAAAATATTCACAAAACACTTTTTCTTTTTCTCGGAGTTTGGTCAGGGTAAATATATGGAATCACCTTTTTGCCAACGTTTCGTCTTTATTTCAAGACATCCTCAGGGCTATAAACTAACAAAAAACAATAAACAATGGACATTTTTTCATTTCTACTTTAAAAACATCATAAACAAAAACCATAATGAAATAACTCCACAGGTAGACGTTAATAGAAATATAACACCGGATTTAAACACTGAAGAAGGTAATGAAATAAATCAGCACTCCAGTAATAATGGCCTCACCAACTCACCACAGTATAGATCAGTGACATATGTGAAAGGACTGACAGAACAGATTGGAAAAATACTTAAGGAAGCTAACTTTAAAATAACATATAAAGTAAAGAAAAAATTAAATACATGCATTTTTATGAACACCAAATCACCTATCAACAAACTAATATAAATCAATATAATATATTCTATTCCTTGCAATAATTGTAATAATGTATACATAGGTCAAACCAAACAATATCTAAAAGATAGATTAGCTTTACACAAATCGAATTTTAAAAATAAAAAATGTTTTGTGCCCTAGCCTCTCATGCAATTAAAAATCAACACACATTTCAATTTGAGAATGCATCAATTTTAGGTTATGAAACTTCATACAATAAAAGATTGATAAAAGAAATGATACATATCAAAAATACTAATAATACTTGCAATAGAAAAACAGATACAGACAATTTAAGTAGGATTTATAGTTCCATCATAAATAGTTAAAGATGCAATGTTATCTAGTTTATATTTTTAAGGATTGTTAAAATAATAATTTATTATAAATGTATTATAGATATATATTATGGTGATACATATTATAATAGATATATATTATAATATGTGTATAAGTATATATGTTTATATATAATGGATTGTACTAAAAAAACAGTGGTTCAATAATTTGTCGCTTGGAACAGCACATGTAATGACAGTTAACGGTTGTTTGTAAATGTAACAGAACCAAGCCTTCAGTAAGTTCTTTTTTTCAATTTGTTTATGATGTTTTTAAAGTAGAAATGAAAAAATGTCCATTGTTTATTGTTTTTTGTTAGTTTATAGCCCTGAGGATGTCTTGAAATAAAGACGAAACGTTGGCAAAAAGGTGATTCCATATATTTACCCTGACCAAACTCCGAGAAAAAGAAAAAGTGTTTTGTCTATATATATATATATATATATATATATATATATATATATATATATATATATATTACTTTTTTTATTTGTAGTAGCTCTCTGACGTGATAGTCTAGAAAGCCTCAGAGCTTTTCATATTTAATTTTTCATATTTCAGATCTGGCCTTGCCAAGCCAACAGCCAGTCACCGCCCAGTATTCACACCAGCAACATCTAAGATATGTATATGAGACAAAATGTCGTACGGAAGAATCAAAATGAAAAAGAATAACCTCTGAGGCTTTCTAGACAGTATATATAGCTATGTATATGTATATAACCAATTAAATGAAACGATTCCACGAACTAAATAAACTACATTGACAAAAAGAACAAACAGAAATGAAACAGAAACTCACTACTATATTTCGATGGCCTCGTCATCGAAATGTAGTACTGAGTTTCTGTTTCATTTCTGTATGTTCTTTTTGTTAATGTAGTATATATATATATATATATATATATATACGGTACTGTTTTCTTGACCACAAAATATTCACAAATCACTTTTTCTTTTTCTCGGAGTTTGGTCAGGGTAAATATATGGAATCACCTTTTTGCCAACGTTTCGTCTTTATTTTTGTTAGTTTATAGCCCTGAGGATGTCTTGAAATAAAGACGAAACGTTGGCAAAAAGGTGATTCCATATATTTACCCTGACCAAACTCCGAGAAAAATAAAAAGTGTTTTGTGTAATATATATATATATATATATATATATATATATATATAAACTAGAATTTAAAAAAGAACACATAGAAAGGAAACCACTGAACTCACTACTATATTTCGATGTCCTCGTATTCAGGAAAAGAAGTGAATCGCTCCAAAGGCTGATAACGACTGACTTGGCGTTCGAACTGAAGCACTCAAACAGTGTAGCCAACTTTCGGAGGAAAGGTAGACAGGGAAGATAAAGAAATAAAAGCCAAATAAAAATTAAAAAAGAAAACATTTAACTAAAATAAAATTAAAAGCTGATAACAACTTAAAAAAAAAATAAATAAATATAAAAAAAATAAAAATAAAATAAAAAAAAAATCAACGATTGAGGTTAAGCCCAGGAGCCGATCTACCGCCCAGAAGACTAATAAGTGCTTCTTCTGAAGCTCTCAGAGTAACTTTCGAATTAGTCTGATCAATCTGCCTCAGGACCTGTACACGGATATATATATATATAGATGAAACTATCCGTTATGACAAAATATCAAAATTTAGAATTGATGAACACAGAAAGAACGCACAACTCACTTCAATATTTCGACCTCGTCGTTATCAAGAGAAGAAGAAGAAGAACAAGAAGAGTTTTGCTCGGCTGGCAAGCAGTAAGATGAATTGCTGACCCGAGCACAACTACTCCTCCTCATCTTCTTCTGATAACGACGAGGTCAAAATTCGAAATATAGTAGTGAGTTTTCGTGATCTCTTTTCTGTGTGTTCTTTTTGTGAATGAAAAAAAAAAGGCAACCACCAGAGACAAAAAAGTAAAGGTCAAAGACATTACTCAATCAAATATTGGTGCGCAATCTATTCAACTTAAAATAGAGCATACGGAGGTGAAGCATTGAAGCAACTTATAACAGTGAGAAAGTAGCACCCCAATAAATATATGTAACACTATTTTTTCTTTCTTTATCGAGGTTTGGTCTAGGGTCAAACAATAAAACACCTTTAAGCCAAACGTTTTGTTTCGATTACATTTGAAGACATCTGTTGGTTGAAGACATTAATTACAGTAACATGAAAAAGGATATATAAGTTACATTATTTATATGAAATACTTTATTACCTTGGTATTTTCTTATTGTGAAAAAAAATACTAAAAACCTTTATATTCAAATCAAACTACAGTACTGCTCTTAGCGACAGTTTAACGAACATTCGGTATCTTACTTTGATAACTCAAAATTATCAAACAGTGAGTATTTGATAGCGAAATGTTATGCATAGTGCGCTTATATACAATGTTATATACAATGCGCTTGCTAAGATCAATATTTTAAACAGCAGCAGGTGCCACAAACTCGTCTAGGACCTGTCAGTTTGACCACACAACTAATTCTCCTTTAGGGGCCTGGTTAGCTCAGTGGTAAACGTACTCGCCTCTGAACTGGTAGGTCCACGGTTCGATCCTCACCTGGTCCTCGATTTATTTACGTGGGAAGTGAATAAATCTGAGTACGTTGTCCCTCGGAGAGGACGTTCAGCCGTCGATCCCGAGCTTGTACGATAACAGGTACGCATTAAAGATCCCTACTCTAGATACACTTGAGTTAGGCAATGTAGAATCAACAGGTAATGTAGCTCGCCCATTACTAAAAATGGGTGTCAAATAATAGACGAGCCACACTTTCCACCCCTAGAACACCGCTAAAAGAAGACAGCATAATAGGTGTGGGGCCGTTGGAAAACAAACAAACAACCACACTAATTCTTCTTTCCTTCAGAACACCCCCTAAAAACGAACTACATTTCAAAATATTCAGCTTCATTACATGTTTTGTTCTGTTTTGATTTCTATGTATTTCAGGTTTATATTAGCTATACCAGCTTTTCATTATTTTGTGGTATATATAAAATATTCCAATATGAATCTATATTCACTGTAGAATGGGTTTTTCCTTGCTTTGTGACTGAGTAATTCCTGACACTGTCTTAATGTTGCAGACGCCCCCGAGGTTGAGGCTGAAGAGAAATGGATTCACAGTGGAGTTGGTAATCAAGCCATTCTGACATGCACCGTTTACGCAGAACCTCCCGCCGAGGTAACAACTCCTTTTTTCTTTAAATTTATAATTTATACTAGACTACCCGTGACCTGTTGGGTCATCCATCACCTTCCTTTTTAATGCAATCGTGTTCACATAAAAGCAAATAAACTCACTGGCCTGGTCTTACGTACTTAAACTATAGTATTGTGCAAAACCTTTAGATATTCATAGAATACAGTCATTGCAATCTGGAATCCTCTGCACTATCATAAATGCTCCTTATTACGACAAAAAACTACACCCTTCATAAAGACTTAAAAATTCCATTCATCCAAAACCTTGCCTCTGATCGTTATAGGTCATTTCACAACAACCTTTCCTCTCACCCAAATCCATTTGTACGAATCCTTGCTTCCTCCTCACCTTCCCAGAATCCCCCAAGACGACTCATGAGAATGGCCCAGGGATCTACTACTACGATAATTATACTATAAAACAAAGTGAAAAGTTGAACCAGTGGGTTTCATTCTTTACTCATGTACATCGAAGTTATTATGTAATCTCTTACTACATATGCTTGTTACATAGAATATGCGTAGTTGTATATTTGTAAATAAAGATGTTAAAAAAAATGCAAATAAACTCTAAATGACCCTACTAAGAGCAACATGCAATTGGGCATGTTGAAATACTACTTTACCTAAATGAACTGAAACTTTCTGTAGTCTCTCCTAGAGACTTATGAATAGTCAGGGCAAATGCTAACTGAATTGGAAATTGAATCTTTGAAAAAGAAATGATGCTCTTTCTAAACAAAACAAATTTCAACCATGGAATTAAAACTATTTCCCCTTGAAACCGTGATGCAATAATTTTACAAACAATGACTTTATCGTAAAGCTCTTCAGTCATTAGTCTTGTTTGTTATATAAGCGCGGTAGATCAGCACTTCTTATATACATGTCAGGAACTCCTATTTTGAATTCATGCTTATGTTTTGGAACTGAAGTGAAAAAAGTCCCCTTGGCGCATAGAGTAGCTCCAAGAATTAAAATTAAATACGTGCAATAAAAAACACATCGTCTAAATAACAATAAGATTTGAAAACTGAGACTAAGACCTTTCCTAGAAATAAACTGGTTAGCTTTATTCTATAACAGAAATAGATTTCACATCTTTAGTCAGTAATTTCACCTGACTTACGTTGAGTGAATTTATCTTTCATTCTTCTTTCTTTTTAATACCGCTATTTGTAAAATCATATATTACTCACTGTTTTCTTTAATATTTATTTGAATGAACCCCAGTATAAACTAAAATTAACAGATATTCCAAGTTTCACTTGTGCGTAACATCCAAAGGCTTCATCATTTACATCAAGTTTTTGAATTCTATTGTAAGAAAGTCCCCATACCCCGAAGCATAGCGCACTCGACCTCCAATGCAAAAAAGGGTGGGTTCAATACCCGCCAAAATTTTCGTATATTTTCGTATATTTTATTATTTATTTAGAGAATGCACGGTGACAAGAAATGCACTTTAAACAAAATCGGCCATCAGAGTTTTAAAATTATATAGATTGTCACAGATTTTTGAATAAATACAAATATTTTAAACAACATTAACAATTCAATAGCGAAACATAAATAACTTTTCCAACGGCTGACAGTCAAACCAACAAGACACCATTATAAATTCTTACCAACAAAAGTTAACTGTTTTCTCTATACCATCCATAAATAATACCATAAATTTTATTCTCTGATTTTAAATAATTTACTACCCAATTTTTAATCAAACTGGATTATGTTAAAAAAAACTAATCACTTTAAAATTTTAAGTTATAAATCTTTTAGTAATGATTCTTTGAATATGAAAATTCTGAACAAATTTTTGATTTAAAAATTACCAGTATACTTGATTTCAGAAATAAATTATTCATTTTTTTTCTTGCATGAATAAAATATCAATAACACAAAAATGGTGTATTACTGAAGTTGTTGTGTATACAAAGAATTTCTGTTGATTCAATTGTAATTGAGCCCACGTTAATGAGGAGCCAATCCTAAAATTAGCCACGCTTTCATCCTTTGAATAGCACAAAGGCTTATATCTTATACGTGTAGGGAAATGAATTGATAGTAACTATTTGATGATATTTTACTCGACAATGATCAACGCTATGTAGTCTATTGAGCTGTTTGTTATTAGCGTGTTATTGCCTCTTAGATGTTCATCGCTAAGTGGCTCTTCAATAAAGCCATCTTAAAGACCGCCTGCAGCAGTTATGTACATTCCAGCATAATATACAGGAGAGGCTGGAGTTATACCTGGAGCATTGTAAGCATGTCTGCAAGTATTGATATCCCGTAATTAGTAAGAGACAACAGCTATGCTGCAGAACCTTGTAAATACTGATTACTTGCTTTTATGTGGCCTGGCCTCAGTTTTAATTCATCATCACATACATGACTATGTTACCATGGGTCTGGTAAGTCAGTTCTAAGGGTCAGCGCAGAGTCTAACAACCCAAGGCCGCCCGCTGTGAATGACAAATGATTACCCCATCTCCTCATAGTAATCGAATCATAAATACCAAGCATTTATTATAATCAACCTAAAGACTCCCCAAATTTCACAATTTTGTTCTATGAGGAATTACAAATTAAATATAAATGAAAATTTGCTTTTATAAACCATCTGACACTGTTCTAGTTTTGTAATTTTCTCGAAACTGGGAAGTGATGAACTGGGAATGATGACGTCATAATAGGTAAGTATCAACCCTAATAATTTTGCCAGTATTACCGTATAGGTACTTATAGCTATAGGTACCTATATACTTATAGAATATAGGTATAAATAGGCATCAGATCCTCTTTTAAACAGGTATCATTAAAATTAACCGCAGTCTCGGCATTCACGATCTTAAGACTGAGAGATTCGATCCTACGAACTAACCTCCTGCTAACAGGGTTCAACTGGAAAAGCAGTTGGCCAAGTGACATGTTAAATTAAAATCGATGACTCATGCTTAGTCATTGCTATTAATAGATTAAAAGGATTAGTACAGGTTAATATAAAGAGAAGGTCAAAGGTCAATAATGATCAAGAAATAAGCGGTTAGAATAAAAGAGTTGAAAGGTCAACGGTATCACTGGACTAATAGAGAATAAATAGATTAAGAATATTAAAATAAATGAAGGATGAAAGATTATTAAACGACAAGAAAATGTATTAAAATAAGAGAGTTGAATGAAAGTAAGAATTAATAGGGAAGGTATAATTAGAAATAAAGAAAAGTACAATAAAGATAAGAATAAAAGAGTTAAGAGGTCAATAGTGTAAATAGATTAATAGGAAATACATAGATTAATAAAGATTAAATTAATAATAATAATAATAATAAATAATAATAATAATAATAATGTTAATAATAATTAATAATAATTAAGATTAATAGTAAAGTAGAAAAGATATATTAAATAAAGAGTTGAAAGAGAGTAATAATTAATAGGGAAGGTATAGTTAGTTAGAAATAAAGGAAAGAATAATAATAATAATAAATATAAGAAAAGAAAACGTATTGATTGCGCATCTGTACACTATTATAGAATATACTATACAGATACTATACATACTATACTATTCAGCAAGGATGACCAAATCTCCTTGATAATCCAAGCCAATTTTCAAAATTTGAAATGTTTTGTGAGCCGCAATTAAATACGTATTTAAAGGGAATGCAAAATGATATTAAAAAAAAGATAATAATTTTTTAAAATATAATAGCCCAAAAATGAAAAGGGAATTCGGGTACATTTATTGAGAGCCGGAAATAATCCTTCAAATAATATTTCAATAATAATAATCCTTCAAAGAGCCGTATGTGACTCGCGAGCCACAAATTGGCCACCCCTGATATACGAGTATACTCGTAGTATACACTTCTAGTATATAGTATCAATTATATACCTGTAAGTATATTTATTCTGTATACTGTACTTTGAATAGAGCAAATAGTTATTATACCTGATAATGATAATTATTCGAAGAACTCCGAATTTTCTAATAATTATTTTATTTGTTTTATTTTATTTATATTATATCCTAAAAATTCCAAGAATTTTGAAAATTTACAAAAAAAAACGATGCAATACTAAAATGAACATCCAATAATTTGCATCTTTATTGATTTGTCATATTTGTTTATCTTTTATTAAAAAAATCTGGAAAGAAATATCAATTACCAATGGAAATAATTTATCTTTCAATGTTATAATTAGTTAAAATTAAATTCATATGATGAAATATAAGAATATTATTGACTACAGAAAAGGCTCAAGAGTAATAATGTCTTAATTAATAACAAAACAAACAATCATCGATCTTAATAATCCAAAATAAAGGTTTAATAAAGCTAATTAAAAAAATGTAAACAAAGCAAAGAAGAATAATTAGAAATAAAGCTGGAATATGGAAATCAGGCTTGCCAACCTAACATTCCCCGATTTCATTACACTTCATATCTAAAAATCTATAAGAACAAAATAATTAGATTGGATAACCTGGATTAAATCACCCGCCTTTTTTCATTATTGTCCCGTAAGCATGAGAAATCAATTTCTACATTATTGTGAGATTATGAGACGTCAAAAGTTACTTTTCGTCCCTTTTGAAGATGAATACTATAAGCAATGCAGAATTGAATGAAATAGTTATAAAGAATTTGTATTTCATTTACTATATTTCTGTGATATCTGTCAAATTGTAACCACAGTATTTTGCATAGATATCGCTAATGAAACACATCTCATGGATATGTGATAATTTATATATTATCAATATATAATATATGTGATTATTATTATATTAATATATTATTAATATATATTAATTATTATTATAATTTGAACGAGGTACAAAGCGAAAATATTTGTAATGGGTTTCTCCTCTGCTTTGATCGTGTACAATTCGAATTCTATATTATATTATTTAAATCATTCCTAATGTTAATTGCATTATTGAATGGCAATCTTCAATGACAACACACATCTCATGAGTTCACCGCTCTTATCAATAAACATGCTGATTGCATGCTTATTAAAATATCTATAGACCGTGACTACGCTGTAATGAATCAGGGGCCAGGATAGCTCATTGGTTAACGTACTCACTTCTGAACTAGTAGGTCAGGGGTTCAATACCACTTGGCACTTGATTTATTCACGTGGGAACTAAATAAAGGAGATCATGTCATCCCTCGAAAAGGATGTTAAACCGTCGGTCCCGAGCCTGAACGATATCAGGTTTTCGTTAAAAATCCCTACTCTAAATACACTAGAGTGAGGAAATATTTAGGACTACCAATGCAGAATCAACATGTAATGTGACTCACACATTACTACAATGGATGCCAAATAATAAATGACCCACACTTTCTGCCCCTAGAACCAGAGCTGTGGAGTCGGAGTCGGAAGAAACCAGCCGACTCCGACTCCGACTCCTCTCACATTTTTTACTTGTGTACAAGAAATTATACATGATAATTAGTCTAAGTAGAATGTTTCCCTTCGGTGAAGGACATTGGACATTTGATGGTACAACACAAAATGTATCATTTAATATAATATTTGGGGCCTTGCCTGCCAGTATTTCAAAAGGTTAATAATTAGAAATCTGGAGTGGCCTACACTCAAATATAATATCAAACTTTTGGATCATATAATGTCCTATTTAGACATAATATAAATGCCTAAATAGGAGATATTTATTAGTCTTTCATTCCTGGTGGTATTACACATAGTGATTGAACCACTGAAACATATAATACTCTTAGTATTACCACATTAGTAATAATACTTTTGTAAAGACAAAGAAAAAAAACAGGTGTTACCAAACAATCTCTTACAGGAGAACATAACTTTTGTTCCCAAAGCCAGTGGATCTCATTCATGGCTATCTGTAACATTACATGGTCAATGAATCTGTTACATTTATTGTTGTTTATCTGATCACCTTCTAACTAAATCTTTCTGATCACTAAATAATTAAACCAAAGTTTTCTTTGGAAGACCTCAAAATATTCCTATTTTGTTTAAAAAATGTCAGAAACATTTAACAAAAAATTTGGAGTGGCCTAAACTTTATATCACTATAAGTGAAAAAATATCAGACTGGTATACAGTATAATAATTTTTGTCCACTCAAAAACTTTCATATTCAATCATAAGTTAGAATTTTTACATTTTATTGAAAAAATATATGTTTTGTTTTCTAAAAAGTTGTTTATTTCTTTCATTATTTCTTCTCAAATTAAATCAAAAATGTGTACTTTATTTCACTGTTTTAAAGTCCAATCTGTTTATCTAGTGGTGCCCAAAACCTTTGCATCTTATTCTCTGAAACTCATTATAATTGATTATCATCACTATTTAAAAATTTCAATTCGGAAAAATATCATTATTTAAGTTTATAAAAAAATTGGAATGGCAAACTGATTAATATATTTCTATTCATATTCTGCATACTAGATATAACAATAAAGTAATAATAATAACGGTATACATAAAATTTAATGTCATTTTTGTTAATATAAGCTGTTTGAAAATAAAAGTAATGAAAATAAAATAAAACTTCAAAATCATATATATTTTTACATATAAAATATATATATCAGTTGGGTTTTTGACTCTGACGAAGACCGCTTGTTACGGTTGAAAGATCTTAGTCTTGTTTTCCCATTTCTTATTGCGGTTTGATCATATATTTATATATATTTCTTGCACTTCCAGCAATTGTGTTTATCGTCTGGACTGCACACAATGTGACTCATTCTACGTGGGCCTGACTTCCACGTCACTTAGCCTCCGTATGAATGGTCACAGGTCATCCGTTGGTCAACGCAAGCAGCTGCCTGTTGCCACCCACGCCAATCTCCATAACCTTCCCTTCAACGATTGCTTCAGGGTTAAAATATTAAGAAAACTCTCAAATGATGACACCCAGACCACTCTAAGGGCTTCTGAGGAAGCCTTCATTTGGTTATTGGGTGCAAGAAATTCCCCTGGTCTAAATTTAATCAGATGATTTTTTATTTTATTTTTATTTTTATTTATTTATTCATTTATTTATTTATTTTTTTTTTTTTTCTCGTTTAATTTTAGTTAGTTTTATGTTTTTTTTTTCCTTTCCTTTCTCTTTTTTACTTTTCTCCTCCCTTTTACTTAAATATCACTTTTATAATTTTTTTAACTCACAGCCTACACTGGTTCACGTTGGTAAGGTGGCTGCACTGCGTGTCATTGTATCGCGCCAGTTTACATCGGCCAGTGGACGCATTTACGTCTCCGTTCCTTCATTCTTTCTCCTTTTATTTTATTTTCTTTCTTTCTACTCTCCTGAAGACGGCAAGACGCCGAAATAATCGAGATTCGTGAGTGTTCGTCCTTTTTCTTGTGTTCTCTAACTGTAACTTTAATTATATATATATACATCTTAGTAAATATCTTGTACCTACGGAAAATTTTCTAATATTGTTGTAAAAATAATTGCGAGCCCACACGTATCGAGAACACTGCTAAATCAATTTCATGTTCGTTTGAAATGAATTCAACAATTTTTCAACAATATGGGAGTCTCTGACAATGTTTTTACCAATTTGCGATCTCTTGATTATACGTAAGATAACTTTATTATTTTTCAGAAAGGTTTTCAATTTTTAATTGTGTTATATATTTTGGTCTTTTATCAAGTTATCATTCTCGGAATTTTATTTCACGCTAGCTTTTTTTTATAAAGTCACTTTGCTTTTCCATTGTCATAAAAATTCAATTTACCATAGCGAGTGTCAGCCTGCCTGGACGACGGACTCATTTAAAAAATTGCTAAAATATAAATTGAGAAAAAAATATATCAGTAATTAAGTTTTACATACTTAAATCAAACTCAAATCTGGCTTTTAGTTCAATTTAAAGCCATTACAACTGGAAGTATGAAATTTTTAGAAATAATAAATATGAACTCTTAGGCCAGAATTGTGAAAAAACTGGATATAGTTAACAACATAGCACTCTTCTATAAAACGAAAAATTCCATTTCTTACTCTTCAATATTACCCAAAGATAATATGATTCATAAACACAAGAAAATCTACATCTGATGTTATGTTTTGTTCAAGGGTGCTACTTGTAGACTGATGAGAGCATTTTGTTGAACAAATCCATCATAACATGGAAAGCATCAGAAATTATATGTTTGATTGGCTTTGATTTTTCACATGTAAGAATTTTATTCTGTAACATCTCATAGTAAATATTAAATTATTTAAAAATTTTTTTATTAAACCTCTAAACATCAATTTTATTTAATTGGATTCACATAAAAAATTTCTAAGTCAATGTAAACAATGTAAATAAATGTATAGCAAGGAAACCATTAATCCAGGATAAACAATCAGTTTTTATAGCTTTATTGTTCATTGCTGTACTTGAAATTTTATGATTTTTTTTTTAAAAAATTGATGAATTTTTGTTCAATTTTTCGTCAAAATGTCATGTTTTATTGAATGAGCCATTTAGTGTCAAAAAAACATTTTCTGAAAATAGAAAATTTAGTCTAACGGCCCTTTAAATAAAGTAATTTTGAGAATGATTATCTCAACTCATCTTTCACATATCGTTCTATTTATAGGTATAATTTCATTTGTTCCGTTAAACGGTAACACTTGTATCGCTCTCACAAGCTTTCAAATTTGAATTATAAGTCAAATTATTACATTTTATTGAAAAAAAATATTTCTTGTTGTTTTAAAAATCTGAGGATATTTTTCATTTATTGATTTTGTAGCCTCAAAGATAACGCCAAAATTTCTAGACACTATAACTAATAGTTCAGGAGAAAAAAATTGTAGTCCTAAAACAGGTTTTTGGCAAAAAAAAGTGACTTTCCCGTCATCCATAATTGCTTCTGAACAATAGGTTACATCTACACTAAGGGGCCCATTTTTGTGTAAAATATCAATTTCATTCATCAAAGATTATAGCATGGCCACAAACTTTGGATACATACTCCAGCCACCCACCTAAACACTCACAGACATAATCAAAAAACTTCATAGAGGGACTTCTTGGACCTCAGAACATGTAATTCTGTCAAAATTGCGAGATTAATTTTTTTCGCAGTCACTACACTTTACTTAGTGTTATTATTGTTATTATTATTATTTTTATAAAGTAAAAATACCACCCAGATTTTAACTTAAAATTAATATTAGTTATGTAATAATATAATAATGTAATAATATGTAATAATTACGTATATGTAATAATAATGTAGAACACAAAGTCCATTCCTTATGCTAAAATAAGGAATAACTATTCCAAAATACGAGAAAATAAGCATCCGATATTAAGTTTTGTTCAAGAGTGAACACATAGAGTATTCTGTTAGACAAATCCATTATACCATAGAAAGCATAGAAATTATTGGCTTGATTGGCGCAGACTTTTTAAATGTAAAATTTTATTGTTCTTACAGCTCATATAAGGCATTAAATCATTTGAAATTATTTCATTTAATCTCTAAACATCAATTTTATTTCAGTTTATTAGAATATCATTGTTAATGCAAATTACTAATTATTATGATCCACCTGTCATCTGTTTTTTTAATAATAAAAAGAATAGCTGGAGTCGGAGTCGGTTGTTGAAAAATAGAGGAGTCGGAGTCGGAGTCGGCCCTAAGAGGACCGACTCCACTGCCCTGCCTAGAACACCACTAAAAGGTGAAAGCCGTATAAGTGTTAGCGTTGAAAAACAAACAACACGTCATAATGAATCAATGAATTAAATTCATCGCTCTCTATTTCTGATAATAGTTTACTTGCAGTAAACTGGAGGGGAAACCAGTCCAATTTTTTTTTCCTTTTTACATATATTATTTATATTTATTTGAACTACAGTAGAATTGTTCACCATAATACACTAGGGATGTTATGAGTAATCCTGTTCTATATTTGTGTTCTATAAATGAGTAAAATAGTTAAAAAACGGAATAACTCTTTCCTAGATTGTATGTTAATTTGAATAAAACGGAATGCTTAAAATGTATTATACTTGTTGACCAAAGAGTAAGTAAGGATTTTGTCTTGAAGCATCAATGATAAGAATGAGAAAGATAAGAAGTGAAGTGAGTCGGGTTGGAATTTGAGATAACAGAGGGTGGAATAATAAGAGAGACTGAGATGAAAGAGGAGGTAAGACACTGATGGGGTAAGACAGGCCTTAGAATTAGTGTGAGTGAGAGAGAGAGCCTGCAAGAGCCATTATTCTTCATTTGTGACACAATCACAGATGACTCGAGCTGTCGTGACAGAGCCACCAGCCTGCTGGCTCCACCACTTCTTGACTTCCAATAAGGTCAAACAGTGAAAGCCTAAAGTCGCTCAGAACAAAACATTCATCATCATCAGAAGACGTATATTGTCTAAAACCACTAACATACATATATTGATATACTCTTTGTTTTCCAAAGCCTACATTTATAAAGTTTTCACCTTTTACTGTTTTTCTAGGAGCAAACATTGTGGCTCATTTATTATTTGGCACCAATTTTTAGTATTAGGTGAGCAACACTACCACATTGGGGGTCCTAAATTTTGCCTAGGTTAGGTTAGGTTAGGTTGCAGTGGAAGTTCCATAAGGGAACACACGTAGGCCGAGCATTGGCCCTTTGTGATACCACACAATGAAGATTGATTCTACAGTGGGAGTACTAAAATTTTGCCTAACTCAAATGTATTTAGAGTAGGGATCTTTAACGAGTACCTGATATCTTACAGGCTCGGGACCGACGGTTTAACGTCCTTCTCCGAGGGACGACGCGCTCAGATTTATTCACCTCCCGCGTGAATAAATCGAGGGCCAGGTGAGGATCGAACCCCGGTCCTATCAGTTCAGAGGCGAGCACGTAACCACTGAGCTAGCCTGGCCCCCTAAATTTTGCCTAACTGAAGTGTATTTAGATTAGGGATCTTTAATGAGTATCCGACATCGTATAGGCTTGGCACCGATGATTTAACGTCTTCAGATCTCTACAGGCCAAGGGAACTTCAATTCATACTTCCATAGATTGATGAATTGATCATCAGTGGCTGTTCCACTGTGTCCACGCGGAACAGCCTCTGAGACCGTGAAGCACTTGATGGAGTACTGTGAAGATATGCGCTATGCCCTACTGAGAAGAAACTTTATACTGGAGACTGGCGCGTTCCTATCAAGAGTGTACGAGAAGGCCTTCAGCGGCAAATATTGGACGCACTCCTCAAGTAAGTGTGCAGGAGGAAGAGGTTAGGATGGTCAGAGCTGCGGCTGATATGAACAACAACCCAGTAGAGGAACAGGTAGTTGGCCTATGTTGACGCTGTCCTGCACAGGAGCCGGGGGAGAAGACAAGAAACAGTTTCACAAAGGGGAGAAACGTAGTTCTGAACATTATTTATATTATTGTTATGATCATTATTATTATTATTATAAAATCATTATTATTATTAGTATGATTATCACTTTGTTACTATTATTATTATTACTATTATAATTATTGTTCGTAATACATTATACCTATATTATTATTATTATTATTATTGTATCTTTTATCTACAAAGGGGGAAAAGCCTGGTGGAGAGCACCCAGTGCTCTCCGTACGGCTACCCCAGTCTTGTATACCTTGGGCATAAGGTCCTTAATAAAGAAATTTTCATTCATTCATTCAAGTAAGGGTACGGCATTGGAAAAATGAAAAGAGTGCCTGCCCTCCCGGCAGATAGTCGACCGGTGGCCTTAGAGAGGCTAAGGAACATATATAAGTCAAAAACGGTTTAACGTCCTATTCAAGGGACGACGTGCTCAGATTTATTCACCTCCCTCGTTAATAAATCAAGGGCATGGTGGGGATCAAACTCCGGACCTACCAGTCCAGAGGCGAGTATGTTAACCACTAAGCAAACCTGCCCTCCAAATTAATACGCTTCAAATTATCATCATAAACTGCACTAGAAGATATGAACCACCTCTCTACTCTCATTTCTAACAAAATTGAAGAATCGTTACTTATCTCTATCACCAGATATCGTTTTTACTTTACTATAAGTAAAGTATAGTGATCGTGAAAAAATTCACGGAATTTCACGGGATTTCGACGGAATAATATGTTTTGAGATCCCAAAAGTCGTTTTATGAAGTTTTTTTGATGGTGTCTTTATGTATAAGGGTGGGAGAGTGTATATCCAAAGTTTGTAGTCACTCTAGGGTCCAGAATTTTTAATGTATCAAATTAATATTTTTACACAAAAATAGTTCTCATAGTGTAGATGTGCTGTATAGTTTGGGAGCAATTATGCATGATCGGAAAGTCACTTTTGATTTTTATAGTTACAATTACAGAAACAAGATACTAGAAGAAAACAGAACCAAGGAAAATATGCTCTGAGACCTTTCAAATTATGTCATCAGAGAGCTTCAACAAAATGAATACAAAACCTTGTGTAACACACAAGGTTAAAAACACAAGGGACACAAGGTTAAATGAAAACAGATGAAGAAATATTAACATATGGGGAATATAGGGAACAGAAAAGCATAACATAAGCAAATACAAAAGGAAGAAATCAATAGGTTACAAAGTAAGAATGACCAGTTTGATTGGAGTTCATATCATTCAGTTGCACAACACCAAGAGGTTTTATTTGTATAACTGCACAACCTATTGAAATTTTCTGTAACTTAAAGTGACATGGGCTGCTGTTGATGAAAGTTACAAAATTACTTTTAATCAAAAGGCACTTTCAACTATGTTCCTTTCAAGATATGAAGATAAAAAAATCAATTCCCTGCTATCCTTCTATTTCATTATATAATTCTTCTTCTTGATATGTTGAAACAAAACACTAGACTCTTCCTTATCTTCTAACAGCATATTTATAGTGGCACGATGGGAAACAAATTGGGAAGAATCATCTAAAGGCCTCCTAACAAAGGAATATTTTCCTAGTATCAAACAAAGATTATCCATGAAACTCCAAATAAACTATAAACTCTCCCAATACACGACAGGACATGGGCTATTTAAAGAATACCTTAGCAGGTTGAAAATAGCTCCTAGTCCATCATGCCCATGTAACGCGGAGACACCCTTATCTCCTAGACACTTGGTGTACGATCGCTGTTTGAGGGAACAACAAAGACTGGCTCTCATACGTAGGGACTTGGTGTGTGGAGAGGAGTGGCCCGTTAGGCCTTCCTCATTAATTAAAAAAGTTTATTATAAGGAATTTGTAAAATTGTTGTACAGCATAGATATTTAAGATAAAAATAATTAATTGTTGAATTATGAATGAATGTAAAATAAGTTAAAATAAGTATTTTGTAGTGTTAATGAAAGTATTGCGTATGTTAATGTCATGTTAATGAAGTACTGCGTACAATTTGACGATGATACATGTAATACACGGTGGAACATGCTGAAATAAAATACAAAATAAGCATATTTATATGTTTTTTCATGTTTGCCCAACGTATGTTAACCAACAATACCCACAAGGAATCATGTATAAACATCCTTCATTTTCTCAGTTACAATTGTTTACTAGTCTGTTTAATAAATTGCCTCCACTACTAAAAACAACAAAAACAGAAATTTCTTCGAAAAAAGTGGAAATATCTTTTGATGATCTTCAAAATGAACATACCGATGATTCTTCCTTTGTATCAAAAGGTTTTCTTTCATTTTTATTTCTTTATATTAATCCCTATATTTTCCATAAAGTAGTATTTTCTAAACTGTTTTCATTACTATCCTTCGTCTTTTACCTTCTGTACTCTCTTTTGTATTTATTTTATTTACTTTTCATGACACAGTTTGAAATATCTCAGAACATATTTTTCTTGTTTTTTGATTGTTCATTAATTTCCATCAAGTATTTTATTATAATTATTTCTGTTTCCATTAACTAAGATAAACACTTTTCAATAAAGGAGTATATAAACACTGAATGCTTAATTTGTGAATTGCATAAATAGTTTCGCCCTTTTGATTAATTAACTTAAGTACTTGATGATTAATTTAGTTCTATCACCTTGGAATTGTATTTCAAGGATTAGTCATCCTGAATAATGGCATATTCAAACATTTCACTCATCAATAAATAGTAACCTCCCCCAACATGGTTATAACAGTAAATAATGCAGCAGGCAATATGTTGTTAATGTAATTGCTCCATCAATGCTTATATTCTCCTGTTAACTACCACTTCCACTATAGGCTGAATTGTTTCATCTCTAATGAAAGTGCTTATTATAACTATTGTTAAGCAATACGCTTGAAATAGGTCATGCCAAATTAATCTCAAATAATTAAATTCATCATTGCAAATTCCAATTTCCCTTCTTAAATAAATTAGAATATATAATATTACTGCTGTTTACTTTATTGTAATTTAACGTTGACTTGTTTAACTAAAAGTCATTTTTTAGTCAAAAAAAGTGACTTTCCCATCATGCATAATTCTTTCCAAACAATAGAGATCTTCGTCTTTATGGGGCCCATTTTTGTGTAAAATATTAACTTGATCCATCAAAGATTCTGGACCGTAGCGTGGTAACAAGCAATGCTAACACACGCACCTACCCACCCACGCACCCACACACACACAGACATCATCGTAAAAACCTCATAAAACGACTTCTGGGACCTCAAAACATGTAATTCCGTCAAAATCTCGAGATCGAATTTTTTCACGATCACTATAGTCTACTTATAGTAAAGTAAAAAATCTGGAGTGGCTTACACTCTACTTTACTATAAGTAACTTAATGTCAAATTTCTTGAGTGTATAAAACATAACATCTCATTTAAGCATAACATAAATATCTAAATGGGATATAATTATTAGCATTTCATTCGTGAGGTAGTACAGATAATGATTGAAGGACATATCAATTTATAAGCTTATTTTTGTACATCACAAATAATTTATTATTTGCAAATAATTTCATTAGTATAACTACAGCAGTAATAAATTTTTGAAAAACCAAAATGAACATTTCTTGAAACGATTTATTCTCCTACAAGAGAATGGATTTCGTTCAAACAGCCAGTGGATTTCTTACATCGTTTACTTTACATCCTTCTACATTGAATATTAAAGTAAAATTTTCAAATTGAAAACAGGAAAATACCCTTTTTTTCTCTAAAAACCATCATAAACAGCGAAGAAAATGTTATTTTAAGGTGCTTTGTTAATTAAAGATGTACGATAATTACATTTATTAATCTTTAAACGAAGGATTCCAATTAACAAGTAGAAATTTAATAGTAATAGTAATTAATTTTTTTTATTTCAATTAAAGTTCATATACAGTTTATATAAACAAAGATAAGCTTAATTGCAATAAACTATGTTTATATAACTGAAAAATAATCGAATTTAAGCCGCGTTTTGATAGTTTCAAATAATAACGTTGCAGAATCATTGAAAGTTGAAAGAAGTAAGGAAAACATGAAGCAGATATAGCCCGGTGTTCAACTGAATGAGTCATAGAATTGAAGTAAGACTAGTGTTACATGTTTCATTTCATTTTTCAAGCCTGTTTATTCAACAAAAAGATGCCGTCTTTAAGTATCATTAATGATTCTAAAAATTTTCATTATTATTGTCGATATTAAAAAAAAAAAAAGAAAATGAAATGATTTGTTCATTATTCCTGATCATAAGTTTAGTATAAATTTCTTATATTTTTTTTTTCTTTCTTCATTATTAATTTAATAAAACTATTTTCCTTGTCTGGATATTTTCATTTCTATACTGAAGAATTGAATTTCATTGCTAGAATTAATGATAATTTAACGTAACTTCTTAAAGATGTTAACCTAAATTACCATTAGTTAGTGAAAAGTGACTTACCAGTGTATAAAAAAAAAAGTTTTTATGAAATTAAAATGAAGAAAACATTTATTATTTTGATATAAGGAAGTTTTTGAAGCATGCCCTGACACTCTTGCTATAAAACGTTATTCATAAAACATGCGTGTTCTTCAAGGTGATGATAATACTGTTTTATTACAATGACGTTTATTACCTGGATACGAGGTAATGTTAAAGGCTTATAAACCTGTTCCTTGATACATACCTTAATAATTAATGTTTCCTCTCCGCAAGAATGACATAAACTTCATCAACTCCGATGTAAAATTAATACAATCACAGAATTTCAAAGCCACTTTCTTCTTTTATTACTCAATAGTCAATGATAGTTTTTTTTTTGTAGCTTTATGATTTAAAGGGAATTTTTTAAATAAAGCCTTGCTGATTTCTTAAATATTTGAATATTTTAACACTTGATTCATTAAATGTAAAGATGGAATTCGTTTTCTCCTTAGTTTGATCAATAAATATACCTACAAATATTGATAAAAGTATCGATTGTGAAGTAGAAACAAAATAAAAGTCCTGTTCTAGAGATCCATAAAAACATTCCTCTCAAGACAGAACACAAAATTTGCAAACTTTTAATTTACCATAAGTAAATTACAGCAATCATGAAAATACTACCCAAAATTTTGATGAATTTATATCGATTTTCTCAGAGTCATTTTTTTTACCATATGTTATATTTTTCTTCTCTTCAAGGGCTAACTCTAGAGCGTTGATATTTTGAATTATGATGAAACTAATACAGCTTTAACACAAAGAAACACAACTTTCTTCAATAACAAAAATTCTCAGTTTTGTCTTAAAACGTAAGAATTTTTACTTTTGATTCTAAAAGCTTGTGATGACATGTTGGTAACATGGCTTTTTGGCTTATAATGAATTATATAGAAGATAGATTCGTATCTGAGGATGAATTCAATTGTATTCTTTGTTGAAATTACAAGGTTAGAAAAGAGCATTATACTATATTTCATGAATTTATATTTATTTTTTTTATCTGTTAAACGATTAATTATAAAAGAATGATATTTTGTTATAGAATTTGCTTAAAATTTGTATACTACAAAAATATTTTAACAAATGTTGATTGCCGCAAAAGTTAATATAACTCCAAAAACTGAAAACTCATTCTGAGAAATAACAACCTGCATTTTTCTAAATTCTTTCTTTTTTTTTGTAAATAAAAAGTGCCCCAAACTTGATGGATTTTTAGAAATTTTTGATCAGGATAGAGTCAAACAGAATTTATAAAGAGAACTTTGAAAATCATTTAAAGATTTAATATATAAGAATTATAAGAATATATAGTTGTTAAAATTATAAAATGGAATGCAAATCAACGAAATATTTTACAATGTTTTCAAGCGTTTAACGAAATTGTTACATTCCTGGGTGTAATAATTGATCAAAAATTGATGGTAGTCCAAAATTGGATGCTTAGGGCTCAGATTATAACATTTCTAAAGCTCTAAAAAATATAACCACGACATTCCAGGCTGAAATCATTTCGATAAAGTTTTTTTTGGGGTTTATTAAAAAAAATCTGGAGTGGCCTACACTCAACTGTACTATAAGTAAACATAACATCATACTTCGTAGTTATATAATAAATATGGTACCATTTAGGAACTATATAAGTGTCTAAAAGGGAGATGTTTACTAGTCTTTCATTCCTTTAGGTAGTACAGATAGTGATTTTTTTGTATATACACGTATATTTAGAGTACAGTCAATGATCAAACCACAATAAGAAATGGGAAAACAAGACTAAGATCTTTCAACCGTAACAAGCGGTCTTCGTCAGAGTCAAAAACCCAACTGAACACTAGATGCAGAAAACATTTGGTGAGGAATAAGAATAAACTTATTCTTGCCTTATTCTTGCATATAAAAAATGAAAATCATCATATTGATTGAACAGGAGCTAAATTTATTACCTATGAAAAATCAATGTTGTTAAGAAATATTATTGAATCGTCTCTAATTAAATTTAATAGATCTAATATTATAAACATTAGTAACGGTCTCTTCAAACTTGATACTTTCGTCACGAGGGCAATAGCCACTTCAAAGAGGGTTGACAGCTAGCGGATAGTTTTTTACTTTTTCTTACTGTACTCCTTTGTTTCCCCAAACATCCCTTTCTGGACATTAGTCCATTCCTGTGCTTTCACCCTTTTAAAATACCACTCTTCCCTCCCACTCTTCTCAACTCCTCACCAGATGTTTTCTGCATCTAGTGTTCAGTTGGGTTTTTGACTCTGACGAAGACCGCTTGTTACGGTTGAAATATCTTAGTCTTGTTTTCCCATTTCTTATTGTGGTTTGATCATTGATTGTTGTTTCACGTGTTTATGTGAAATCTTTTTATAGTACAGTATAACACACGCTTATTTTTGTATATCACACCACTGATACATATAATATAATCATTATAACTACAGCAGTAATAACACTTAGGTAAAGGAAAAGTGAAGATTTCATGTTACGAAATAATCTCTTACAGGAGAACATGGCTTGTTCCTACAGCCAGTACATCTCTGACACAGTTTATCTAACCCCTTTTAAAATGAAGATTTAAGACAAAGTTTTCCCTTTAAAACTTCAAAATATTCTTATTTTGTTTAATAAATGTAATAAATAAATGTATTTATAAAATAATAAATAGACATAACTCACATCGATATTTCGACCATCGTCGTCATCAGGAGGTGCGAAGGGCGAAGAGTCCCGCAGGAAGACAGGGCGGTACTCAGTCCTGTCTTCCTGCGGGACTCTTCGCTCTTCGCACCTCCTGATGACGACGATGGTCGAAATATCGATGTGAGTTATGTCTGTGTCTTTCTGTGTGTTTCCTTCGTTTTGAATTTATTTTATTTTAAAAAAGTCCGCTGGACCGTTTCTTTTAATTGTAAAATAATAAATACTTATATTTCATATATTTATTTATTCATATATTATAATATATTTTTTATAAATATAATATATTTATAATAATGATTTCATTGAAATATGCAGTATCCTCTGCGTTAACGACCTCACAACTTAACGGTGGGCTGGTGTTAACTTCCTTATCGTTTGTCCAGGAGTCATACTAATATAGTATGGGCAGATGTACAAAAGGAAATCACTTTTGCAGAGGAAACTTTATACAAAACTTTATATATTACGCAAAAATACAAGTGAATAAGAACAAATACAGTGTATGACAAGAATACTTACTTAGGTTAAGTGCACACCAGCTTAAAGGTCGTTAACGCAGAGGCTGCCATGTATTTTAATGGAATATGCTTATACGAAGAAGGAAAACATTTTATTTAATTTAAGAAAATGATCTCAATTAATTTTGAAAACACTAATTCATTTGTTTAGTAATGTTACTTATGTGTTAATGATAATAATACTATGCATTGAACTGAAGTCCTTAAAATATAGTGTTCAAAAAATTAAACAACTGAATTAAACTTTTATATCGTGGAAAAAAAGAATACAATGTAAAAATAACATATTAGTAGCATTTTTCTAAATTCTTCTTTTTTAATAATGTTCTAATTATTTTATAATATATTATTATTGAATCTGTATATTTTCTTTAAGTTTCATTATATTAACAATGAAAGGTAAAAATATTAAAACAAACTAGTAAACTTTATATCAGAAAAACCATCACAATATACCAGGCAAGTTATAAGTTACCTATTAATAATTAGTAATATTGATTAATTAAGAAACTATTAATTGGCATGTATAACGTATATAAGAAACCTAAAGAATTGCTACACAAAAAAGTATTACTTTTTAAATAATGTTTAAAATCAATTACTTTATTAATCAGTAATTAAATTAAAATCAATATTAAGTTTAATAATTATTTTATAACTATTTGCAAGATATGATCAATTTAATTTAGGCTGAATTTAAGAAAAATAGATTTAAGATAGAGTATTAAATTTAGTTTAAAGAAAAAATGGTTTTAAAATAACAGTTTCTCATTGTTAATATTGAAATATTGATTTAAAGAAATAATTATATTAATATTCTGTTACTGACTTGTTTTAAACTTGTTAAAATTATTTTACAACTTTATATATAAAGTTATATAAAGTTGTAAATAAAATAAAAGTTGAAACTTCATTAAAAACTGAATCATTAGTCATATTACAACATATTTTACTAATATTTGTGAGATTTCATTCAATGAATGTAATTATTAATTACTATTTACCTTTGTTTTCTAGAATTAGAAGATTGTATTTGATTTACATCTATTGATATTAACATATAGAAAAGCAATTAATTATACAATATTCTAAATAATGAAATGGAGCTATATTCATTATTTCTTTGTGAGAATAACTTTTTTTAAATTACACTGTAATTGTATATTAACTTAAATGAGTTAGTTTTAAAAGTTTTTGATAGTTTTAGTGGCGTTATTTCATTATAATAATTTTTATGGTAATTACTAAAGATGACTTTCATGTTATTTTGCATTACTATAATGTAGTAATCATTTCTCAATCTACATTTCTATTTCATCATTTAATAGTTATATTTTAACACAATGTAGTATAAAAATAGATGATTTTAAATTATCTACTAACTTTCTTTTTGATGTGCAGAGTTTTTTCTTTCTTTCTTTTCAAACACTTATATATTCAGTAAAATAATTTCACACGAGTGGAAATTAGTAGTCAAATCAATAAAAAAATAACTTTAAACTGCTATTTATAATTGTTTTTATAAACTTGGATTAAAAAAACAAACGCTTGTAGGAATCGAATGGACGCCATGATGACAAAATATAAATGAAGATTGGGCGCTTAATCAAGCCAGTGTTTACATTCGACAGGAAATAATCATCAACTAAATATACTAAATATGAAATATGATATAACGCTAAATATTAAATAATCAGACCTATAAATCTGGTTAGTTCTATTCATCAAAAAATAATTCTGTATTATCCATATTGCTATTAAATAAACTGTTTTAAATAGATAATTTTATAATAAGAGAAGAAAATGGAAATAATTCATACATTAGAGCTATTTCCAATAGCTCTAATTCATACTATTCAGTATATAATTCATACTATTGAGTAATTTACTTTTCAGGTCGGTCGATAATAATTTGTTTTATATTTTAAAAAATCTGTAGTGGCCTTCACTCAACTTTACTATAAGTAAACTTAATATCAAACTTCTTGGGTATGTATTATATACATAATATCTCATTTAAGCTTAATGTAAACGATTCAATGGGAGATGTTTATTAGTCTTTCATTCCTGAGGTGATACAGGTAGTGATTGATCGACTTATCAATATATAAACTTCACTATATACTTCAATACACTTTTTGTATATCACACTGCTGATACAAATAATTTCACCTATATAACTGCAGGAATAAAAACATTTTTGAAAAGCCAAAGTGAACATTTCCTTATATGAAATAATCTTCACAAAAACATGGCTTTTGTACCAATAGCCAGTGGATCTCTTACATAGTTTACATCTCCATTCTCCATATTTACATCAATATTGATGAACTATAAAAGCAAATCTTTTGGTGAGCTTGTTTATGCTCTTCCCTGTCAATGGAAGTCCTTAATAAGAAGATTGGAAAAAGTATCGAGGAAATACGAGAGGATAAAGATAGGCAAGTAATTTAATGAAATATGTTTAAAAGAAGGCCTGCTCCCTAAGTACACCAATATATATATATACTAAAAATAAGAAACGGTCCACAAGGACTATAAAACTTTAAATTACACAAAGCACGACACAGAAAAGAGAATACCAAGAAAACTTACAGAATTCAATATTTCGAACTGTTGTTCGTCATCAGGAGAGTAGACTAGTAGAGAGGACGAAGTGAGAGAGATCTCCCCACGTCGAAGAACGGAGCGCGAATGAAGAAATAAAGAGTCAACCGAAGAGAGCAGCACTAGCGTAAAAAAGGAGCTAGGCACTAAACGTCGGAGAACGGAGAAAGCAAAAACAGTAGATAAAATTATAAAATTAAAAATTATAAATTAAAAATTATAAAAAAGGAAATAATAAAAAAAAAATAAAATAAATAAATAAAATAAAAAATATATATATAATAACAAAAGGAAAAAAATAATAAAATAAAAAAATATATATATGAATATGAATATATAAGTTAAAAATAAAAGGAAAAACAAATAAAAGTTAACGCTTCTGATTTAAACCGGGATCTGATCGGGCCCCCAATAACCAGATGTGGGCCTCCTCAGACGCTCTTAATGTCAAACTACGGTCATCAGTGGTCACTAGCTTAATGATTTGAACAGAAAATGGTTATTGGGGGCCCGATCAGATCCCGGTTTAAATCAGAAGCGTTAACTTTTATTTGTTTTTCCTTTTATTTTTAACTTATATATTCATATTCATATATATATTTTTTTATTTTATTATTTTTTTCCTTTTGTTATTATATATATATTTTTTATTTTATTTATTTATTTATTTATTTTATTTTTTTTTATTATTTCCTTTTTTATAATTTTTAATTTATAATTTTTAATTTTATAATTTTATCTACTGTTTTTGCTTTCTCCTTTCTCCGACGTTTAGTGCCTAGCTCCTTTTTTACGCTAGTGCTGCTCTCTTCGGTTGACTCTTTATTTCTTCATTCGCGCTCCGTTCTTCGACGTGGGGAGATCTCTCTCACTTCGTCCTCTCTACTAGTCTACTCTCCTGATGACGAACAACAGTTCGAAATATTGAATTCTGTAAGTTTTCTTGGTATTCTCTTTTCTGTGTCGTGCTTTGTGTAATTTAAAGAAATATATATATATATATATATATATATATATATATATATATATATATATATATATGAGGGTTGGTAGCAATACTTCTTGCAAACATGTTTCTAAAAATTTTATGCCAATGCCATGCTTCGTTACCTCTTTTGAGAGTCTCTAATGTCCTACAGGCTGTAGGACATTAGAGAAACTCTCAAAAAAGGTAACCAAGCATGAAATTGGCATACAATTTTTAGAAACATATATATATATATATATATATATATATATATATATTGTATGTATTGTTATTGAGAGCTAGGTTATATAAAAGAAAATAAACTCCTTCCTAGGCCAACGTTTCGATGTAATTGTACATCAACTTCAGGGCCAAAATTAGAGTAAAAACTCTAATACATTTACCAGAACAATCTACAACCCATCATAGAGAACTAAATTATTGAGACCAACAGATACATACAGAAGGTCATTTTACAATCAGAGTTGTTAAGTACACATCTATTTCAAAATATCAAATAAAAGAAAATTAGTTTTATCTTGGAAAGTGTGCTAATAGTTATTTAAGTTACATGAGAATTAATTGGTTATAGGTACGAAAAACACTTCTTTGTGATATAATCATCTATCATTTTAGCCCTGAAGATGATCTACAAATACATCGAAACGTTGGCCTAGGAAGGAGTTTATTTTCTTTTATATGACCTGCCCTCTATAACAAAATATACAATAGAATAGAAGAGGTCAAGAACAATTTTTTGTGAATATATATATATATATATATATATATATATATATATCAATGATGAAACCACAATAAGAAATGGGAAAACAAGACTAAGATCTTTCAACCGTAACAAGCGGTCTTCGTCAGAGTCAAAAACCCAACTGAACCTTAGTCTTGTTTTCCCATTTCTTATTGTGGTTTGATTATTGATATATATATATATATATATATATATATATATGGTACACAGCACTACCAGAAGACAAAGTTTACATAGAACATTTTCTTAAACAGCAGTTGCCAAAAAAGAAAATTGAAATAAAAAAAAAGAAAAGCTGGACAGTAAATTATGAAACACATGAATTTATGAAGATCAAACGTTAGGAGTGTAAATGTACAGTAATCACACTGGCTACCATACCCATACTCCTAGACGAAAGTTCTTTTAGTCTTTCTGAAATTGCAAGAATGCCATAAGAGTTGGACATCGTATAGATCTGGACTGACAGTATTGAATCATCTTATTGAATTTGATCTCTCCGAAGAAGGACCAGATGAAATTCTCTCACCTCTCAAGTTATGAAATCGAAGACCAAAGTGAGAATCGAACTTGGATCCACCAATCCAAGGCAATGAGGCTAGCCACTGGGCTGCCCCGGCTGATGATTGAATCATCATATCATCATATTCGCATACTGAATACACTTATATTAAAAAACAAATTAGTCATTAAAAGAACATTATATTTCAAATGAAATAATTAACATTAAAACTATATATTTAGCCATTACCTTATTAAGCTGAATAAACTTTGTTTCAGGACTCACCTAAAATGGAAAACATAAAACAATTAGTTCATACCAAAAAGTTAATACGAAACTGTTAATACCAAAAATTATAGACTAAGTGTGTATTATTTATTTATTTTTTTATCTATATAAACTGTATAAATATACGCAAACACACACTTTATTTCTCATAACCCACTTGAAATAGAAAAAAACAGTATATACAGTTCATATTCTGATTTAAGATCCGAAACTATGATGGGATTTTAAGATCATGAAAGGAACAGGTTGTATTTGTAGAATTTTAACCCTGTTAAGTTTACACATCCTAGAATGTTCATGTATAGAAGTAGAACAAACCTTCAAAGATATTATATTCAATTTGAGACTAAAAACACTAAAAACTACTACTGATACAAATCAAAAATAATTATAACAAAATGATAACAAAAATAACCTGGAAGAGAAGAAACTTTGATTACGAAATACAGCAAAGGCGCCTTTATATTCACAAATAAGTTACCCATTAATATTACTATAACATCAACAATATATTATATGTAGTGTTAGTTTAAGTATGTAAATGTGCAGGTTAGGTTGAGTTAAATTGTGGAAGTAGTTTTACAAGAGAACACTCATAGACTGAGCATTTGCCCTTTGTGACACTTATATAATGAAAACCCTACATTTGGAGTCCTAAATTCTGCCTAACTCAAGGGTGTTTGAGAGTAGGGGATCCTTAACGGCTACTTGGCATGGATAGGCTCGAGACCGACGGCTCAACGTGCTCTCTTTACCTTCTCTTGTAATCTCTTACCAGGTCATTCCTGTATATCAACTCCCTGTTAACCGTCACTCTTGTTTTTTTTCCTTTTTATCTCTTTCAAAGATATAAATAAAAGATATATTAGATGTATTAAATACATCTAGCAAATAACATTCACCAGTCATGTGGTAGTTTTTATTTATTTAATGAAATTCACTTACTGAAATCCTTTTACACTAAGAGAAGTATATAATAAAAGTAATAAAATAAATAAATAATACTTTAAAAAATAAAATATGATATAGTACAATAACTGAATAAAAATAGTAATAATAGTACACTTATAGTAAAACAATAGAATAATTAATAAATAATTGATACAATATTAACAGGATTTTTTAATAAAACTTAAAACAGAATTTAGCTCTATATTTTATAACTAAATATACTTAAGAGTAACAAAACAGCATAAAAGAAAATATATGAAAATAACATTAAACTTGGATTATTTTAAATTACTTTTAAAAGGTGTATTTAATAACACAAAACATAATTTTAATACATCTAATGGGGGAAGAAAAAAATATTAAACATTGTTTAAGACCAGAAATTACTAATTGAAAGTTTGGAAAATAGATTCAACTAATACACTAAATAACTGTTTTCAATTATATTCAAAAATGCTTTTTCAATGTAATTATAGAAGAAATCATTTTTCTTGAGTGAATAAATTCACTGAGATTTGAAAACTATTACAAGGTGATTCTCTGAATGATATATATGGAGGTAATTATATTACATGTTCAATTTTCCTGTGAGGTGTAATAAATATAAATATAATGAGGTGATGACAATATAGCATTACTGTAATATAGAATATTACTCTACATAAGAGTGGACAGTCTAAAAAAGAAATAATTAAACTTGTTATATTGAAACGTAAGTTAATATAATGTTTCCACTGACCGTAATGATGTTCAACCTTCTGTATTCTTGTATTGTTGTTCAATCAACGTAAAAACTTATTTAAAAAACATATATTAAACTAAATTTGTCAAATAGAACACATTTGAATTCATTTAAAACTGTTAAAAATGAAACAGATTCCATAGTTTAGAGACGCAATTACAAATTAAAATGATTGAAAAAAATATGATCTATGATTGGTTGAAATGATCATTCGATAGAAAAGACATGCGCATTATGTCGCGTTGGCGGGAAATGAAGGGGCTAAGTTCTGGGTGATTTACAATTATTTATATACTAAATGGAGATTAATGAATCTCAAATGAATTCCATGCAACCTTTTTAAAACCATTTCTATCCAATTTATACTTTGATAAGATTAACTTTGTGTTTACTAGCATTATTTAATTTGATAAACACTATATCATTTCCCTTTTATCTATTACAAATAGGTACAATAATACCTAATATAAATACATTATTAAAGATATTTAAATTAAAATTATTATACCAGATATGATTAACTTTGTTTTACTGGCATTATTTAACTTGATGAACTATATATTATACGTTTTTGTTTTATCTGTTACAAATAGGTAGAATAATACCAAATATAAATACATTATTAGAGATATTGAAATTCAAATTATTATAACAGATAAGGTTAACTTTGTTTTACTGGCATTATTTAACTTGATGAACTATATATTATACGTTTTTGTTTTATCTGTTACAAATAGGTAGAATAATACCAAATATAAATACATTATTAGAGATATTGAAATTCAAATTATTATAACAGATAAGGTTAACTTTGTTTTACTGGCATTATTTAACTTGATGAACTATATATTATACGTTTTTGTTTTATATGTTACAAATAGGTAGAATAATACCAAATATAAATACATTATTAGAGATATTGAAATTCAAATTGTTACGACAAATAAGATTAACTTTGTTTTACTAGCATTTTTTAATTTGATAAACTGCTGTTATGTAGTTTTCTTTTTATTTATTAGAAATAGTCATAATAGTGCCAAAATAAATACGTTATTAGAGATATTGAAATTGATACTATATTATCAAGTAGTATAACAAATAATACTATCCTTCCCTTATTGCTATGTACATGCTACACTTCTTTTAGATCTACCTCTTAAACTTCATAATATTAAATACAATTTCTCAAGGGCTATTATGTTTCAATAGTATCCAGTTTAAAGGAATTTAGTTGAGAAACTTTATTTTCATTCTCTACTATAAATGAATACAGTTATTATTTCTAATATATTATTTCGTTTGTCATTGATCATTACAGCTAAATTTAAAACAAATAATACTTCAATCTATCAAAAATGGTTCACCTTTGAAGTAATAGATGAAATTAGGCAAGAAAAAAGATAAACCATTTACTTTTCAAACAAACTGATGATAATAACTACTACAGTAAATTTTCAACTTTTAGAGCTGATGTGAAACTTTATTCCAAGAATGTTATTACAGATTTTTAGCTGATGTAGAAAAAGCAGTTCAGAGTAATACTAACAAATTATGGATCTTTATAAACTTTATTGAATCAAGCAGTGCTCTGACTTTTAATACGTATTTAAATCAAGTCACTTCCTCAGATGGTCATACGATTTATAATTTATTTTCTGAATAATTCTATTCTGTTTTTGATCCTCCTTTTTCGTTTACTTCTTTATCATGTAGTAATAGTCATAATATAATATTTACAGTCACAATATCACATCTGAACAGATCGAAAACATAACCTCTAAATTAGGTAGTAATAATTCTCCTGGTCCTGCCAATATCCCTCCAATATTTGTTAAAAATTGTTCTCCCTATTTAAATACTCCCCTTCTTCATGTTTACAATCTTTCTTTCGGATTTAGAAAGACAACTATGTTATTCCACTTCACAAATCTAGTGATAAATCAAAAATCACAAACTATATGCCAATATCAATTCAATTCACTTTTTCAACAATATTTTACTCTATAATTACTGGTAAACTTAGCAGAGATAACAATAAATATATTATTTCTCAACAGCATTGTATTTATCAAAAGAAGTCAACGTGTACTAATTTGCTATCCTTTGAAAATTATACCCTCAGTTTTATGAACTCTAGTTTACAAGTTGATTTAATTTATACTGCCTTTGCTAAAGCATTTGATAAGATAGATAACAGTTTCCTCTTTTCTAAATTTCAAGCTCCTGGTATTTCAAGAGACATGTTAACTGGCTTCAATGCTACCTTACAAACTGAATAAACCTTTCAAACTTACATATCGTTAAAATTAAAACAATTAAATGAAGTGTTTCATATTATGTTTTGATCTTTGTGCTTCTAAACCTTCCAAATTTAAATCAAACCCGTTCTTCTAGAGTTCCTCAAGGGTCCCAAATTAGTATATGACTGTTATCAATATTTATCAACAACATTTATTCCCTACTGTCAAATGTTGAATCTTTACTCTTTGCAGATGATTTTAACCTTTACTTCAAGTTTGATTACTTTAAACTCCTCTTATGATTACAAACTTTCATTAAAAAACTTTTAAACTGGTGTTCTTTAATCAACATCTATATTTTTCTAAATGTAAATTATTGTAATTTGTAAATGTAAATGATATTCCTTTCCTGTTTAAGAAACACAGTAATATTATCTTCACATTTAAATAACAATTTATGACCAGAACAAACTCTCTGACAGATTTAGGATTGATTGTTGACTGTGAACTAACTTTTAGCAATCATATTGTAGATTTAAAAAATCCTAGTATTAAAATAATGTGTTTATTTACAAGAAATTCATTCGAATTAAAAGGTGCCAATATTCATAAGCTATGCAGGCAGTTACTGTGTCGTATTTAGAGAGAAGAAACATCAAGTCTTGTAAAACAACAAAAATAAAATAATAATTGTTGTTTGAGAAGATTTAGTGTTACTTTTGTTACTAATGAGCTATGCAGGTAGTTATTGTGTTGTATTTAGAGAGGAGAAGAAACATCAAGTCTTCTAAAACAACAAAAATAAAATAATAATTGATGTTTGAGAAGATTTAGTGTTACTTTTGTTACTAATGAGCTATACAGGTAGTTATTGTGTTGTATTTAGAGAGGAGAAGAAACATCAAGTCTTCTAAAACAACAAAAATAAAATAATAATTGTTGTTTGAGAAGATTTAGTGTTACTTTTGTTACTAATGAGCTATGCAGGTAGTTATTGTGTTGTATTTAGAGAGGAGAAGAAACATCAAGTCTTCTAAAACAACAAAAATAAAATAATAATTGTTGTTTGAGAAGATTTAGTGTTACTTTTGTTACTCATGAGACATGCAGGCAGTTATTGTGTTGTATTTAGAGAGGAGAAGAAACATCAAGTCTTCTAAAACAACAGAAATAAAATAATAATTAATGTTTGAGAAGATTTAGTGTTACTTTTGTTACTAATGAGCTATGCAGGTAGTTATTGTGTTGTATTTAGAGAGGAGAAGAAACATCAAGTCTTCTAAAACAACAAAATTAAAATAATAATTGTTGTTTGAGAAGATTTAGTGTTACTTTTGTTACTTTGTATAACTATTTCGTTCTTTCAATTTTAGTAAGTGTTTGGAATCCACAATACAATCATTATCATATATTTACTCAATACAACTATTGCAAATTGCTTAAAAATCTCTCATTAATCAAATTATTGTACAGATTCGTCTTACTATCGTTCCTTTTGTGACCTACAAGATATATCTGATCTCCTTTCCCAAAGATAATTAAGTAATTTAATTCATTGTTCTTCTCTTATTTCCCAATCTACATTTCAACATCCCATCATAATAAATTTAGAAACACCCAAATTATCCTAAGTTTCTTGGTATAAAAATAATTATTTGCTTCATCACTCTCTGTTTAGTATGATGATAAAGTATAATCGACTGTATAGCAGCTTAGATTGTTTTAAATACGACATAAAGACATTTAGAAAGTTAATAAAACATCTACTATGGTTATCCATCATTATATTACAGTTTGTTAAATTACTACTGTCTCAATCTTGTTTGATTTAATTATCATTATTATTACTGTTATGTGTAATTATTTATTAGTTTAATATGAATTGTTTTATGTAAAAAAAGACCTTGTATTGTGATAACATTTTGATCTGTAAGTAAATAAGTAAACATTAAAATTTCTACTTTAAAGTGAATACCTTTTTCATCAATTGTATTATTACATTTCGTTTACAAGAATATTATTTTTTTTTTCAATTACCTGCAGGTTTATTCTGCATCTAAATGATAGATGCCATTTAACCAACTGCATTAATCTATCAGTCATGGTTATACTTCCTGTATAACTGCTTAAATAGAATACATATTTTGTATTTATTATTGCTCTATTGGACTGTTTTGATCAATCTAGCAATTACACTACATCTATTTAGTTTATAATAATGTTATTTTGTTTATTCTTTGCATATTTGAAACATATTATAAGTCAACATGTAATTTCTTTTATTGATAGAAATTATTTAAGCAGTTCCACTGATAGTGTAAATATAAAGCTTGCTTAAATAAAATATTTTTATTTTTAAAAAATCCAGTACAATAAATAAATTTATATTAGTTAGTAATTAATTGGTGTGTAATTTGGATACACTGTTATCATTTAGTGCCAACTGATCTTAATATCTCACCAAATCAATATGGCTTCTTTAATTTTAATCTGCTCACGGTATCGGTTTTCTTCTTCCCTTTTTTCCAAGAATCAATTTATTTATAAAGTAAAAAGTGATAAAATGAACGATGTTATTCATTTGAAAATGAATGCAAATTATATTTCATCTTAATTGAAATGCATGGAACATAAGAAAATGACTATCACATGACAATTATAAGGTCAGTGGTAAAATACATTATTTTTTTAAAATTTATTATCATTTACTAATTGAAAATTAGAATTTGATTACAAAACCTAATTAAAAAGACATAATTTAATTAATTCAAAGTAATTATACACCACAAGTAAAAACAAAAGAAAGATTAAGTGAATTATTTTAAGTAATAGCTGAGATATAATTCTACAAGGACTTTAATATTAGCTATTAAATGACTAAGCTTAAGATAATATATCAAATCATTCTAAATTAGTTCTTATGTTTCATCAAATTAATGTTGTTAAATGAATTGTAGTTATTATTACATTTAGTTTTCATTCAAAATGTATTTCAAAAAGATTCAACATTATCTTAATGACAAAAATACCCAGTATAGAACAATTATTAACATTTACTATGTTTGTTAATTCTGAAAACTGAAATGGATAATTTGACCTGGTTTACTTTTAAATTTACTGTAAGTGAGCTCTTTATCAGAAATATACCCAATCCATTAAATAAATTGATTTATTTTAACAATAATATTAATTTTGTCAGTTGTGATGAAATATAATTGTGATAATTGTTAAGAATAAATTAGTCAACTCGAAATGTGTGGCACTTGTAAATGATTGAGATTATAAAACGAAAGGAGCATGTAAAATTAGTAGTAAAATTAAATCTTATGGTATAGTAAATTAAATTGCCAATCACGAAACATAATTAATAAGCTGGATTTACGATACTTTGAACATAAAATTAATGAAATACTTAAATATAATGAACAAATTTGTCAACATTATCCAATTTATTTTAATTATCAATTGAGAAATGTTATAAAATCATAATAAAAAAATTTGGAGTGGCCTACACTCAACTTTACTATAAGTAAATATAATATGAAACTTCTTGGGTAGATAATGTGCAATGTAGACATAATATAATGTCTAGATGAGAGATGTTTATTACTCGTTCATTCCTGGAGTTAGTATAGATAGTGATTGAACTAGTTATCAATATATGCCCTTATTTATGTAGTCGTATATTACAAATTGATGTATATAATATCATATACTCGTATATTGCCACAGCAGTAATAACACTTTTGTAAAGTCAAAGTGACGATATCATGTTACGAAATAATCTCTTACATAAGAAAATGACTTTTGTTCCTATAGTCAATGGATCTCCAAGACCAACGAATATTCTATGCATATCAGTGCACGTCGTAATTAGCAGTCCTGGACCAGAGGCTAATTCTCATCTACTGCTGCTAAATCCTTATCCTGCATTTTTTGTTAAGGTCAGTAATCATAAGGACGGGGATGGGATATCAGTCTGTCAGGACGTCCTTCACGAATACGGAAGGAGTCACATTCGTGGTCGTATGGTCTTGCGGCTTTGCATTGTCTGAGGTATTGTATAACGTGAAGTTATAGGACCTGATTCTGGAAAATGTCTGTCATCGAATCACCTTAGAATCAGCTCAAAATTAGTATCTGTTGGGTAATATAAAACTAAGGAGTCCATTCCTCTTAATTCAATTTTACTCAAAGATCATAAGATTCATAAACACAAAAAAGTCAACAACCAGTAGCTTTTCAGACCATATATAACATAAGTAACTTTTTCCTTTGCGCTATATTCGGTTATAACGTTGCTGGTAAATATATATTGAGAAAAAAATATATCAGTAATTAGCCAGTTTTATATACTCAAATCAAATTCAAAATCGAGATGTAGAAAAAGAGGTTTTCACTTGTGTCTTGTGAACTAATTCTATGCGAATACCAGGCAGTTGTCTTTAAGAGATTAAAGATTTTTAGCAAATTATAACTTAAACAATAGAAGTGAGAGAGCCTTCTCGGAAGGCAATTATAAAGTTCATTAAGAAACTTAATATCTTAAGTTTACGACAAAGGAGACCACAATAGGACAGATATGGCCTCGATATACATGATTAATGAAACGCAGACCAAATTAATGGAGCTCTGATAATATTATTTTCAATATTATTTTTTTTTTTTATTTAGGTTGATAAGTGCATCGTCTACTTGGACATTAGCACTGTCTCATTCAATATTATTGATAATAATACGAGTATGTCAAATTGTTTTAGAAGAAAAATAATAATTTTTCTATAACTGATGCAATGCATGTAGCCAGAATCAAAACAATAAAGCCATTAAATTGATTATCTGTCAATTTAATAGCACTGTACTGCACAGTTTGATAATACTGTACTACAGAGTTTGATAATACTGCACTACAGACTTTGATAAATTGTACTACAGAACCTGATAATACTGTACTACAGAGTTTGAGAATACTGTATTAGAGAGTTTCATAATACTGTACTAGAGACTTTGATAAATTGTACTACAGAACTTGTTAATACTGTACTACAGAACTTGATAATACAGTACGGCAGAGTTTGATAATACTGTACTACAGAACTTGATAATACTGTACTACAGAACCTGATAATACTGTACTACAGTACTTGATAATACTGTACTACAGCCATTGATAAATTGTACTACAGAACCTGATAATACTGTACTACAGAGTTTGATAATACTGCACTACAGACTTTGATAAATTGTACTACAGAACCTGATAATACTGTACTACAGAGTTTGAGAATACTGTATTAGAGAGTTTCATAATACTGTACTAGAGACTTTGATAAATTGTACTACAGAACTTGTTAATACTGTACTACAGAACTTGATAATACAGTACGGCAGAGTTTGATAATACTGTACTACAGAACTTGATAATACTGTACTACAGAGTTTTATAATACAGTACTACATACTTTGATAAATTGTACTACAGAACTTGATAATACTGTACTACAAAACTTGATAATACTATACTGCAGAGATTGATAATAGTGTACTATATACTTTGATAAATTGTTCTACAGATCTTGATAATATTGGATACAGAACTTGATAATACTGTACTACAGAGTTTTATAATACAGTACTACATACTTTGATAAATTGTACTACAGAACTTGATAATACTGTACTACAAAACTTGATAATACTGTACTGCAGAGTTTGATAATACTGTACTACATACTTTGATAAATTGTACTACAGATCTTGATCATACTGTACTACAGAACTTGATAATACTGTACTACAGAGTTTTATAATACAGTACTACATACTTTGATAAATTGTACTACAGAATGATAATACTGTACTACAGAACTTGATAATACTGTACTAAAGAGCTTGATAATACTGTACTACAGACTTTGATGATACCTTTTCGAGATAGTCAAATTAAGATAAAACCAAAACTAAATTAATGTAATGACTTCTAAATCTTGTTTACATATAGTAAAACTGAGTGTAGACGACTAGAGTTTTTTCTGATGGTGACTAGACAGTGTTGATTCTGACAGCGCTTCTAATTTTTAATCGTAACGAGAATCAACTGTGCAATTAGTAACTTAGTCATTCTCGACTCTCCAGGCTGTAGTACAAGGCAAAGAGCCGTGCGATATTTGAAAGGCCAACTCAACATATTCCAACAATTCAGTGGAACACTTTGCAGTAGTTGTTTTTTTTACTTCATAGTAGAGAGCCAGGTTAGTCCAAAAGCAACGTGCCTGCCTCTGGACTGGTAGGTCAGGAGTTCAATACCAACTCTGGTTTTCGATTTATTCACATTAGAGGTGAATAAATCTGAGTATGTCGTCTCTCAAAGAGAAAGTGAAGTTGTCGGTCTCGAGCCTGAACAATTGTCAGGTACTTCTTAAAGATCCCTACTCTAAATAAACCTGAGTTAGGCAAAATTTAGGACTCCCAATGTAGAGTCAACAGGTATTATGGCTCGCCCATAACAGAAAATTGGTACCAAAAGATAAATGGTCCACAATTTCCTAAATAAATTTTATATGATTTTTTATTTAGGAACTACATTACTTCTTGATACCCATCTGGCCCTCGATTTATTCACGTGGGAGGTGAATAAATCTGATAACGTCATTCCTCGGAGAGGACGTTAAGCCGTCGGTCCCGAGCCTATACGATGTCAGATACTCCTTAAGGAACCCTAATCTAAATACACTTGAGTTAGGCAAAATTTAGGACTCCCAACTTCTTGTACGTAGTCAGTCTTCATTTTGTGACGTCACAAAGGGTCAATGTTCGGCCTACGTGGGTTCCTAACCTACGTTGTGGGAATGCTACTAGAACGTAACCTAACCTACACGATAGGAATATCCTATTTAGAGAGAGTTTATTGAAATTTTTAACATGCTCCATTTTTCAATTATATGTGTAATATAAATAATAATGCAATTAGTGCAATTAATGTAATTATTATGTAATTAATGTAATTATTAAACAAACTGTTTAAAAATAATAAATGTTCATAATTAAACATTATTAGTAAAGTAACTTACAATATATTGTAAGTTACTTTACTATACTGTACCACAGTGTTTGATAGTACATCTGCGAAATAGTCACTTTAAGATGAGACCAAAAGTAAATAAATTGCTAATGACTTCTATAATAATTTTTGCATTTTGTAAAGTTGAGTGTAAGCCACTAAAGTTTTTTTTCTGATTGACAAATCCAAATATAAAGAAAGAGGAAAAAAAATAAAAAGAATTTTATCAAGTAGAAAAAAAACTGGAGTAGAGCTATAGCTCAATCATAACACAACTATACAGAATAGACCAATTAATTTACTACATGCATATTGTTAATACCAGTGAGGTTAGTATGATTTATATTAGAAATAGGTAAAACCGTCATACCTCGTAAGATGATCATGGAGTCGTTGGAGCGCTTTCGGACGTTGTCCATCTTCGATAACCTACTGTAGTAGGTTTGTTGCGATAGAAGATGGACAACGTCCGAAAGCGCTCCAACAACTCCATGATCATCTTACGAGGTATGACAGTTTTACCTATTTCTAATATAAATTAATTTACTATACTTAAATAAGATCATTGAGAATCTTTCTTACAGTTAGTTTTCTTTATCAGTTGGCATTAAATTGATATTCCAGTCTACTTCTAAGGTTCTTAGTTTTGCATTTTTCTTAACTACAAGTGTTGCTACTTTAACAAATATTTCTTCGACTATGACTCGATTCCCTAGTGTACTGTAGCCTTTTTGAGAGCATTAAGACACACTCTTATGAAACACTGTTAGGTTGCAGTGGCAGTCCCACAAGGGAACACACGTAGGCCAAGCATTGGCCCTTTGTGATACCACACAATGAAGATTGATTCTACAGTGGGAGTCCTAAATTTTGCCTAACTCAAATGTATTTAGCGTAGAGATCTTTAACGAGTACCTGACATTGTACAGACTGGGGACCGACGGTTTAACGTCCTTCTCCGAGGGACGACGTGCTCAGATTTATTCACCTCCCACGTGAATAAATCGAGGGCCAGGTGAGGATTGAACCCCGGTCCTATCAGTTCAGAGGTGAGCACGTAACCACTGAGCTAGCCTGGCCCTCATGAAACACTGTTTTGTTTAACAGGAATATTACCTTAACCGCACTGGCATAGAGTCTTGAGAAGAACATTTACTGATATTATTTGACTGATAGTGATGAAGCTGTTAGCTTGAAAGCCCGTCCTATGCGCAGAATGTGACCCCCCCAGCTGCTCCCGATACTAGGCCAGAGGAAGTGCGATTGATTTCTCATACCACGCTGATTTGGTCATGTGAATGACCATTAATCTCTTAGACTACACCATTACTCTGCCTCCTAACACAGTTAGTTTACTTTTTCTAAAATCCTTTTGGCGTATAAATAACTAGTTCATCTAATACTTCCGTCTATTTAAATATGATGTTTAACGATATAATATAATATAATAAAAATATAAAACGGAATCTGTACCAGTATATAACATCCCTCAGAGCATACATTCAATAAAAATAGTTAAAGTATATCCAAAGATATAACTAAACTCACCAAACTAACCATGTTAATATTAAATCATTAGTTGTGCAATCCGTAATTGTGTGGTATTTACTCATTCTGAGGTAAAAATGTCTTGAATTCTCTCAATTGAATTTTATTATTTCACTCTAATTTTGTAACTGATTAGATATAATTTGTATTATAGTGTCTTCCTGATGATGAACACAAAGTTTTCGAATCGTGTTGAATAAAACTTCATTTGTTTGGAGACTTTTGTTTGTTTATTCATTTTACCTGAGAATACGTTAATATTAATTAATCATATCAATAACGATTTATTACACTTTACAATCATAGTTTAGATACTTTTTTAATAATATTTGTATAATAGTAATCCAAAAGAAAAGGGCCAGGTTAGCTCAGTGGTAAACGTACTCGCCTCTGGACTAGTAGTCCCGGGTTCGATCCTCACCCCGGAAGTGGTGAAGATCCTCACTACGCGGAAGTGAATAAATTTGAGTCCCTCGGTGAATACGTTAAGTCGTTGGTCCCGAGTCTATATGATGTCAGGTACTCGTTAAAGATCTGTACTCGAAATACACTTGAGTTAGGCAAAATTTAGAACTCCCAATATAGAATCTGTAGAATCACCGATGAAACAAAAAGCCGATAAACGGCTGACGTTATCACCCGATAGGGAATCGAATTAAACAATAAAACAATCCAAAGAATCTAACAAATAAATACATGTAGAATGTTTAATTTCAGTCCATTTTAATATCATACTGTGTCTTTTCATTCTCCAAAAGAAAATCACTTTTATTTTAACATATAAAATTTCCATAATTTAATAGTATATTTTAAAAAGGTTTAAGATTCTATAAATTACAATGAGAAAACACTGTCTAGCTGTTGATTTCACTACGACCTCAAAACGTTTTACTTGTAGCATTTTGGATTCAAACATACATACATTCACAAATGCAATCAAAATATATTCAAAGACCTCTACACGGATAAACTAGTAAATTTTTTTTTACAATTACTGTACTTTTATTTATAATAGAGTAAAAATCAATGCTTACTTGAAAGTAGGATGTTTGAAGTCAATGTTTTAAACAGAAGAAAGAAAGATGAAGTAAATAAGCTGTAAGAAATGTGTTATTGTGGGAGGGGATTGTATAATGGTGTGAGTTTTTAAAGAAAAGTGTAAATAAAGGAGAAACCCTTGCCAAGAACTAGAAAGACAATGAAAGAAATAAATAAAAATAGATCTCTTATTGTAAGAAACTGCTAAGAGCCACTAGACAAGAGGAGAGTGTTCCAGTTTTATTTTAAAATACATAGCAGTTAATAAACCAACTGGTCGGAATGAGCTCATTAAACTGTTTGGCATATATCTTATAAGCTTAGCATTATAAGAAGACTCTTAAAGTTTAATTCTTTACTGCAATAAGTATAATTGCAATCACAAAGTAAACTCCTAGATACTATACTAAGTATCTAGTTAGAACAGGTGTTCTCAGTTCTTCTGAAAAGAAATCACCATTCACCCCTCTCGCCATTTCCACAATGCCATTCCTCCCACCCCCTTCTTCTTTCCAAGGTACTATATACACTTTTACAACTTTGCATTCATTATGTTTATTATAGAATTTTACAAATTAATTGCTATTTACAATTATTGATGGATATATAAAATAATGTTAGAATTAGTAATAATACATTCCGTCATACCTCGTAAAGTCTCTGAAAAGCTCGACCGGTTTCGGGTCCGCCTGGATCCCATCTTCCTATAGCTATTAACTATATATAAAATAATGATTGAATCAAAATAGTATTTTTTAATTTATAATTAATACTAAATCTATAATAGCCTTCCTAACTCTGTAAACTTACTATAGTTACATTTCAACCCCAAAAGACCCAAAATTCACCCTGATTGAGAGCCTCTGGGTTAGAGTATACGGATTACCTCTCTCATTTCCAGTAGTTCACTTCCTGCATTTCAATTATTTACTTCATTGCATTTATATTTACAAAACAAATGTTCAAAACTTTATAATTTGTTATTTATTAAGTAATTCACTCTGTTTTTGTTTCTATTTCTGGTTAAAATATAATAAACATACAATTTATATTTTTTTTTTCTTATAGCATGCTTCATATAGTATTATACATGCTATATAGAATCTTATTTAACATTAAAAATTCAGATCAATTTTACGTTAGACATATAATTTACATTAAAATTGTCATTATAAAAGTGGTAAAATTTATATAAATATATATATATCAATGATCAAACCACAATATGATATGGAAAAACAAGATTAAGATTTTTCAACGGTAACAAGCGGTCTTCGTCAGAGTCAAAAACCCCACTGCTTGTTTTTGTTTTTCAGTCTTAAGTCTTCTTCCAGTCTTGTTTTCCCATTTCTTATTGTGGTTTGATCATTGACTGTTATTTCACATGTTTATGTGAAATATATATATATATAAATTCCATGTGAGTTATGTCTGTGTCTTTCTGTGTGTTTCCTTCGTTTTGAATTTATTTTATTTTAAAAAAGTCCGCTGGACCGTTTCTTTTAATTGTGGTATATATATATATATATACTTTTTCTTCTTCTCGGAGTTTGGTCAGGGTAAATATTTGGAATCACCTTTTTGCCAACGTTTCGTCTTTATTTTAAGACATCCTCAGGGCTATAAACTAACAAAAAAACAATAAACAATGTACATTTGTCATTTCTACTTTAGAAAACATCATAAACAAATTGAAGAAAACCTACTCAAGGCTGATGAGTTTTCTTCAATTTGTTTATGATGTTTTCTAAAGTAGAAATGACAAATGTCCATTGTTTATTGTTTTATTGTTAGTTTATAGCTCTGAGGATGTCTTAAAATAAAGACGAAACGTTGGCAAAAAGGTGATTCCAAATATTTACCCTGACCAAACTCCGAGAAGAAGAAAAAGTGTGTGTTAATATTTAGTGATCAAGAAAACAGTACCGTATATATATATTAGTATATTTAGGAAGCAGTCCTTCATTTATACAGGTTTGATTAAATAATACGCCATATTTACGGTTGATTAGTTTCCTTGTGTATTTCTCAAGGGATCTGAATAATCTTCTTGTACAAACATCTAAATTGAATAGAACATTTCCAATGGTTCCATTGTCTTTACATCTTGCATTTCCACTAATTTTACTATTGTCACAACAGTCACAACTAGTACTATTACTATTAGTATTATTATTATTATTATTAGTATTATTATTAGTTATTATTATTAGTATTATTATTATTAGTAGTATTATTAGTATTATTATTAGTAGTAGTAGTAATAGTAATAGTACTAGTTGTGACTGTTGTGACAATAGTAAAATTAGTGGAAATGCAAGATGTAAAGACAATGGAACCATTGGAAATGTTCTATTCAATTTAGATGTTTGTACAAGAAGATTATTCAGATCCCTTGAGAAATACACAAGGAAACTAATCAACCGTAAATATGGCGTATTATTTAATCAAACCTGTATATATATATATTATATATATATATATATATATAGTTTGTTTTTTTGACTATTTATCGCAACATAAGATTGATTGTGGCAATATAACTGATCTGTGGCTTTTGAGAGTTGATATCCTAGAGACTGGCATTAATCGTGGAGGACGTGCTTGTTTCAGGTCCGGTGGTATCGGTCAGCTTTGAAACTCGATGTGACTGACGACCACAGTTCAGAGAGAATTGGTAACAGACACAGGCTGGTTATCAAGCAAGTTCATCTACAGGATCTCGACAACTACACCTGTGAGGCACACAATAACCTGGGCAAAGCTCGCCAACATCTCATCCTATCTGGTACTGCCAACGAGTTTACAAAACAACTAATTCAAAAATAAAACGCCCATTTTGTTAGAAATCAAGAAATTTATCCTTCTTAAGTGAAAACCTCGTAGCCTGAGACATTCATACATCAAATGAACAAGGACTATCCTTGTCCAGCCTGCTCAACCATATTTCAAAGCTATCAATTATTCTTTTCAATAATTTTTAATAATAATAATATTTTTTATTATTATTTTAATAATTTTTCTTTTATTATTTTTAAAAATAAGAAGATATTTAATTCTGTGTTAAAATCATATCCCAAAGACTGTTCATTTCTTTTATTCCTTGATAATTTTTGTCGCATTTAATTTCAACATAGAAAAATAACTTTTCTTATTAGGAAGGTGACCTGTCACATACAGTCTTCACCGCACGTACCTTTTCCTCTTCCCTTCTACTCTCCTCCTGATGACGAACTTTGGTTCGAAACATTGATCTCAATATGTGTTCTCGTTCTTTACGTCTTCTTTTTTTCAATTATATACGAGTATGTATATATTAAAAATGTAACAATAATTTGTGGAAACTTGCTTCTTGATAAGTTTTCTCAAATTATGGTTACATTTTTAAGAATAGGTGTTTAATGGGAGGACTGCTACCAAATTTATATATATATATATTAATGACCAAACCACAATAAGAAATGGGAAAACAAGACTAAGATCTTTCAACCGTAACAAGCGGTCTTCGTCAGAATCAAAAACCCAACTCAAACACTAGATACAGAAAACATCTGGTGAGGGGTTGAGAAGAGTGGGAGGGAATAATGGTATTTTAAAAGGGTGAAAGCGCAGGAAAGGACTAATGTCCAGGAAGGAATGTTTGAGGAAACAAAGGAGTACACTAAGAAAGAGTAAAAAAGTTAACCCTAAGAGGGTTGACAGCTATGGATAGGTTTTTTACTCTTTCTTAGAGTACTCCTTTGTTTCCCCAAACATCCCTTTCTGGACATTTGTCTTTTCCAGCACTTTCACCCTTTTAAAACACCACTCTTCCCTCCCACTCTTCTCAATCCCTCACCAGATGTTTTCTGCATCTAATGTTTCAGTTGGGTTTTCAACTCTGACGAAGACCGCTTGTTACGGTTGAATGATCTTAGTCTTGTTTTCCCATATCATATTGTGGTTTGATCAATGATTTTTATTTCACTTGTTTATGTGAAATTTTATTATATGTATTTATGTGGAATAAAACAATTGTTAAAGTTATACATTGTGTCATATACTCGGTAATAAATTATGATTAATTGTTAGGTTGCATGAATATGTTTATAACTATTGAACTTTCTAGAAATAATTTAACATATAATTTAAAAGACTTTATTTTAAAGTTAAATTAAATTAGTTTATTTTTAAAATGAGTTCCTACAAAATAATTAAAAACTAATTATCTCAACAATTCAGTTTAGTGCTTGATAAATAACAGTAGAAAACGTTCATTTAATAAAAAAAAAGGATCTGACATTGGTAAATATTTTCTTCTAAACAAATTGAATTTGTTATTTAATTCAATAAAGGTTTGAATGCAGTAAGCTCTTTTAAGTTTGCAATTTAATATTGTTTCCCAAGTTCAAAGCTGTATTCAGATTGTCAAGGTTTCACTGTCAAATTTCGCCTAAGGGCCACTGCATATTATTAAAATACATCTCTATTTATTGAAGCAATGGAGATATAAGATATTTTACTTATACTTACTGAAACTCGTAGTTTTTTTTTAATGCAAAAAAAAAACTTTTTGAAGCAATTACAATAAATCATATTAACTTAAAAATTGTTTTGTGCTTTTAATATGTAATTTTTTCATTTTTTACATCTATTTAATAAACTAAATTGTTATTTTTGAATTTCTCATTGTTTTTATATTCAGTAAACATTTATTCAATTGTTTTTCCTTTCTTAAGTTTTATTTTATACTATTTGTTGTTGCTAGTTATTTTATAATTATTTTTATAATTATGAATATCATAAATGAGCAGCTTATGTTTCTGATGATAACCAGTATCACAACATGGAATAAATATGTTTCAGTTCTTTCTTTGTAGGTGCCTCAGCTTTCGAACGTCATCCGTTCCAGGTTGTTGCTCGAGGTCTGTTTTGTTCCAGTTCTAAATTAATTTTTCCCATAAGAAATAAACATAGAGATGTATATAATATTAATTTATAAACGGATTGACGCGGGCCGTTCGAAAACTCAAATTCGGTCGAAAGTGATGGCAAATTTTCCCCCAAAATTTTAGTCGAGGGCTGAGGCACCACTGTATTTGTTCTCTCTAATTCCATGTGTTTTTCTCGTAATTCATATAGAAATTAGCACCTACTATATTGAAATCCAAGACATATTCTGTTACAAACAGTTAGCAACCTGACAAAGAGAGACATTAATTTCATGTTTGGCCTCTCAGATTGTCAGAATAGCATAGTTTTTTTCTCCACGGAAACTACTATATTGACGCTAAGTTTACATATATATATGCCATTATTTATAAAGTTATGTATTACTTACTGTTTTAATATATATATATATATATGATCAAACCACAATAAGAAATGGGAAAACAAGACTAAGATTAAGATCTTTCAACCGTAAGATATATATATATATATATAAAATAAAATAAATTCAAAAGGAAGGAAACACACAGAAAGACACAGACATAACTCACATCGAAATATCGATGTGAGTTATGTCTGTGTCTTTCTGTGTGTTTCCTTCGTTTTGAATTTATTTTATTTTAAAAAAGTCCGCTGGACCGTTTCTTTTAGTTGTACATATATATATATATATATATATAATCAAAACACAATATGAAATGAGAAAAAAAGACTAAGCTCTTTCAACCCTAACAAGCGGTCTTCGTAAGAGTCAAAAACCCAACAACTCTGACGAAGACCACTTGATACGGATAAAAGATCTTAGTCTTTTTTTCCCATTTCATATTGTGGTTTGATCATTGATTGTTTATTGTGAACTCTAGTTATATATATATATATATATATATATATATATATATATATAGGTATGTTCTCTAATCGGGGTTCGGTCAATTTTCCAGGATAAAAAATCAAACTCTCGTTGCCTAAACCCCGATTAGAGAACATACCTATTCTATCAAACGGTCGATATATTATTGAATCTGTTAATATATATTAATATATATATATATACTTTGAATTGAAATTGAAATCAGACGGTCCAAACGGACAAATAATTAAAGTTACAGCTAGAGAACACAAGAAAAAGGACTAACACTCACGAATCTCGATTATTTCGGCGTCTTGCCGTCTTCAGGAGAGTAGAAAGAAAGAAAATAAAATAAAAGGAGAAAGAATGAAGGAACGGAGACGTAAAAGCGTCCACTGGCCGATGTAAACTGGCGCGATACAATGACACGCAGTGCAGCCACCTTACCAACGTGAACCAGTGTAGGCTGTGAGTTAAAAAAATTATAAAAGTGATATTTAAGTAAAAGGGAGGAGAAAAGTAAAAAAGAGAAAGGAAAGGAAAAAAACATAAAACTAACTAAAATTAAACGAGAAAAAAAAAATAAAAAAAAATAAAATAAATAAATAAGGGCTTCTGAGGAAGCCTTCATTTGGTTATTGGGTGCAAGAAATTCCCCTGGTCTAAATTTAATCAGATGATTTTTTTATTTTATTTTTATTTATTTATTCATTTATTTATTTTTTTTTTCTTTTCTAGTTTTTTTCTCGTTTAATTTTAGTTAGTTTTATGTTTTTTTCCTTTCCTTTCTCTTTTTTACTTTTCTCCTCCCTTTTACTTAAATATCACTTTTATAATTTTTTAACTCACAGCCTACACTGGTTCACGTTTGGTAAGGTGGCTGCACTGCGTGTCATTGTATCGCGCCAGTTTACATCGGCCAGTGGACGCTTTTACGTCTCCGTTCCTTCATTCTTTCTCCTTTTATTTTATTTTCTTTCTTTCTACTCTCCTGAAGACGGCAAGACGCCGAAATAATCGAGATTCGTGAGTGTTAGTCCTTTTTCTTGTGTTCTCTAGCTGTAACTTTATATTATATATATATATATATATATATATATACGGTACTATTTTCTTGACCACAAAATATTAACTAACACTTTTTTTTTTTTTCTCGAAGTTTGGTCAGGGTAAATATATAGAATCACCTTTTTTCCAACGTTTCGTCTTTATTTCAAGACATACTCAGGGCTATAAATGAAGGCTGGGTTCTGTTACATTACAAAGTTAACGGTTGTTGTAATGTAACAGAACCGTTACTATTTATAGCCCTGAGATTGTCTTGAAATAAAGACGAAACGTTGGAAAAAAGGTGATTCCATATATTTACCCTGACCAAACTCCGAGAAAAAGAAAAAAAATTGTTTGTATAATAAATATATAAATATATATATAACGATTTCACATAAACACGTGAAATAACAATCATTGATCAACCCAAATATGAAAAGGGAAAACAATACTAAGATCTTTCAACCGTTGAAATTGATATATATTTATTTTCTTTTTTATTGAAGTTTGCTGTAACTGCAAACAATACAAAGTTTCGTCTACATTTGTAGACATATTCAGGGCTTGGTATTTTACTATTGCAAGGAAATAACTATATAACCGTTAAATTCAATGAGCCTATTTGAATATAACTGTTATGTAGTCATGTCTTGCAATAGTAAAATAGGTCCGGAGCCTGTACGATATCAGGTACTCGTTAAAGATTCCTTATTCGAAATGCACTTGAGTGAGGCAAAATTTAGGACTGCCAATGTAGAATCTGTAGAATCACCTATCAAACCAAAAGCCGGTAAACGGCTGATGTTATCATCGACTAGAGGATCGGTTTAAACCAGGGTTTCCCAAACTTTTTCAGACTGGCGCCCCCTTGTCTTCTAGAATAGCCTGCCAGCGCCCCCTACCCCAAAAAAATGGAAAGATATGCCAAAAAAGCCTATCAGAACAAACCTATACTATTCAGGTTAATGAATATAAGAATGGTATTTTAAAAGGGTGAAAGCGCAGGAAAGGACTAATGTCCAGAAAGGGATGTTTGGGGAAAGAAAGAAGTACAGTAAGAAATAGTAAAAAACCATCCTCTAGCTGTCATGCAATCTACAGCCACAATCTATCTTTACAGAATTGAGATTGCGGTCTACTAGTTCTATAGGTAACGATCATTTTATTCTTCTTATCTTGACCGAAAACTCATTTACTTCCGATCAAGGCTGACCTCTTAATCCATAGGACATACGTGAAAGAGCAGCTTATTTTTTTATTCCCTTTATTTTGACCGAAAACTCTCTTTTACTTTCGACCGGGGCTGACCCCTTAATCCTCAGGTAAAAGAGCGGCATATCTTTTGAAATTCTTATTTCTAATTTTTATTACTTGTATGGTTACCGCCAACAGTTTGGGACGACGATGTAAGTATTGTAGCAGCCAGCTGCTACATTAGCTACACTGTCGCCACCAACCATCTATTTTTTAGTTACCGCCCCCAAACCGCCTATTTTTGCGTTACCCCCCCCCAACCGCCTATTTTTGCGTTACCGCCCCCCAATATCAAACCACCGCCCACTTTGGGAAACGCTGGTTTAAACAATAATTCTCTAGTGTTATGATTGTTGTTGATTAAGACTTTGGTGATTTCAGGCAAACCTCATGCAGGCGTCTTCCGGAGCCCAGCACTGTCAAGGTGGCGTGACAGCTATAACATCTCTTGGTCTGTCTTCAGTTACACTCCCCTCGAGGAATACAGGCTTTACTATAGACGCCAACAGTTCAATCCTCCCAGTCTTGCTCACGGCTTTTCCAACGACAGATGGGTCAGTTCTATGAAATCAATCTATAAGAGGAATGATAACTCCTCAAATATTTCAGTTTCCTATTTCTTGAGACGTACGAAACTCAGATTGAGTAACCTGATTAGGATGATGTAATATACTAAAATTTTCTTTCAAAAATCGTTGTTGGTGAAGTCAGTTACTATGTGGGATTTACAAATTCTACAAAGTCCAAGAATAAACAAAACAAAGTCCTGGTGTCTACATAAACCAGTTTTATTAATAAAGCAACGCGTTTTTCACATAGTGTTCTTCTTCAGGTAAATCTACTATAATGAAAAGGTGACAATGACTGGGTTAAAGAAGTTAAGTGCCAAAACCATTTGCCTAGTCCTTTTCACCTTGTGACTACAGTCATTTATCTGAAGAAGAACACTATGCGTTAGAAACGAGTTGTTCAATTAATAAAAGTTCTTTATGTGGAGAATTCCTGTATAATCTAAAGAATATAGTATGAAATATCAAAGCATATGCTTTTTATTAGAGCAAACTTGGATGAGAAAAGAGGTAATGAAATGAAAGCAAAGTGACATATTAAAATTGACATGTTTTATCGGTAACTAAATTAAATAAATATCTCTGCAGTTAGTTATAAAGAAAGTGATTTGGATTTTTTTATATACTGTCATAATCTATACTAGGCTGATTGTTCATACTCTATATTTGTTAAAACCTCACTTGCCCTATTGAAGAAGCCAGGTCTGCACAGAGGTTAACATACTCGCTTCTGAACTTTTAGATCTGGGGTCCGATAACCACCTGACCATCGATTTATTCACAAGGGAGGTGAATAAATCTGAGTACGTCGTCCCTTGGAGAGGATCGTCCCAAGCCGTTGGTCCTGAGCCTGTACGATGTCAAGTACTCTAAATAAACCTGAGTTAGGCCAAATTTAGGACTCCCAATGTAGAATCAACAGGTAATGTGGCTCGCACATTACTAAAAGGGTGCCAAATAATAAATGAGCCACAATATCTTTCCCCTAGAACAGCACTAAAAGGTGAAAGTCTTGTAAGTGTGGGCGTTGGAAAAGAACCAAACATTTCCCTTCCTCACAAAGGGATTTGACTGGACCATTTTATAAAGGCTATTGCTAACTAGTTAAACCAGTTAACAACAAAATGTTAGATCAATTCGCTGTCTGTAATACGATTAGTCTTTCAGGCCAATACTTCAAGTGAATTTTTGCAAAATACTGGATTTGCACTTCACGTTTTCTATTAACAAAATAATAGTCCATCTAAACGTATCAAAATTACAATGTGACTCACACACGATGCGGTATTACATTGTAATGTACCCTGTACTTTAGTCGTAAGCTTAGCCTGATGATGGCTGAAACTGATGACGACTGAAACATGTCGTTGTTTTATTGAAAATAATATTTAGTTTGTTATTAAATAGTGTCAGAATGTGTATTTATGAAAGAGAAAAGTTTGGGGCAGTTGATTTTTTTATTCCCCGAGGAACTGAGAAGAGCCTGTAGAACATGAGAGAAACTCTCTAAAAATGTAACTAAGCATGAAATTGGCATAAAATTTTTAGAAACATATATATATATATATATATATATATATGTGTGTGTGTGTGTGTGTGTGTGTGTGTGTGTGTGTGTGTATAACACTATAATAATAATATAATATATAATAAATTATAACTATTATATATATGTATATATATAATACTATAAAAAGATTTCACATAAACACGTGAAATAACAATCAATGATCAAACCGCAATAAGAAATAGGAAAACAAGACTAAGATCTTTCAACCGTAACAAGCGGTCTTCGTCAGAGTCAAAAACCCAACTGAGTCAAAACTTAGAAAAAAGAAAATTAATGCCACTGCATTAGCTGCGCACGGTATTAATGAAGGCCATAATTTTGATTTTGATGAAATAAAAATAATAGTCAAAGAAATGGATGAACAGAGAAGGAAAACTCTGGAAATGTTATGTATTATATAATAATAATAAATTATACATTATATAATAAATTATATATAATTGACCAATCATCAATTAATTATAGAAGTGAGATTTCAAATTTAAATAGTATTTATTCGGGTGTGTTAAGTTAAAGATTGTTGATAGATGAAAAATTGTGTTAGTGTCTTTTTGGTTGTCTGGTGAATTTTGGTTACCCTGCTTGGTTATTTCAGTTCAGTGTCACGTGTTCATTCAGACTACAGTTGTTATTAAAATCCACATACTATTTTTCTTTGTAAAATAATTTGTAATGTAATAAGTTTTCTCACTAACCTATAGTCAAAATTTCTATTGTAATTTCTTCATTGTAACTAATTGCACTTATGTATGTTTGATTTTTGAATGATTGTATTATTTCTTATATTTCCTCTGTTTTTGTAGGCCTATGAAAAATGTTTTAAAATAAAGCCGAAATGTCGGCAATGAAAGTTTGATTTTTAAACCTAGAAAATTTGACCGAATCCCGATTAGATAACACACCTACTCTATCATTAATTTATATATATATATATATATATATATATATATATATATATATATATATATATATATAGTTCAATATAAACAAAGAAACATAGAGAAATCAGAAGAACACACTTACAGTCTCTAATTTTCGGTTTGAACCGTCTTCAGGAGAGATAAGAGAGGGAAACCAAGCGCACTGGATCAGAGACGGTCTCTGATCCAGTGCGCTTGGTTTCCCTCTCTTATCTCTCCTGAAGACGGTTCAAACCGAAAATTAGAGACTGTAAGTGTGTTCTTCTGATTTCTCTATGTTTCTTTGTTTATATTGAACTATATTTGTCCGTTTTGGATCGTATTTCCAACGGAAAAAAAGTGTATAATATATATATATATATATATTCAACATGTAAAGTAAATAGTTAAACTGAATATTTAATTAATAATTTCGGAAACATTCTAGTGTAAATTTGAAGAATAAAGCTAGGCTACTCCTAGACAATTTAATTGGCAATATCATTTCATCTATCCATATGCCCATATTTCGCCTTGATGAATGACTTAGATCTATCACTATTTATATTATTTGTCAAAAAAAAAACGTATCATACTCTGAAATAACAGTACAGCATGAACAATTAAAGTTAAATCAAGCAAAATAAAAAAAATGTTTTTAAATAAAAATTGAAAAG